>VBVQ01000837.1:8023-20825 GCA_011636635.1 Tetramorium simillimum | reverse complement strand
GAGAGAGAGAGAGAGAGAGAGAGAGAGCGCCTTCTCTTTGGTCGAGAACTTTGTTGCGAACTGGAACCGCGTGCTGCTTGCTCGCCGAAACCAGGGGGGGAATTAATCGCTATTTCAACGATGCACCGGCCGTTGCATCGTGGCATTACTCGAATGCTCTTATTTCCGCGCGGTGGCTCGTATTTTGCTAGGAGCACGTTGTTGTTCGCGCTGCGAGCGATGCCCGAAATCCTGGAATCGTCCTAATAATTTCAGGTACGAATTAGTAGGTGTACCGTGAGGGCCAGAAAGCAAAGTCTCGCATACATCAAGTTTCTGTTTTGAGAATAAGTACGCGAACGGGATGAATTTGCATCAGCCGTACAGCTGTACAGAACTTTGAGAAATTTAATTCTCGGGAAGAACGACGAAAAAAGATCGTCATAGTTTGACGCGAGGAAAGAAATCGGAATCATTACCGGGCGATAATGTGTGCTTCCTTCGAGAACGTCTATTTCTATCAGATATAACTCTTACTCGATTGCATGTGCTAATTTTTATTGTAGTGTCAAAACGGATAATTCATAATTGGCACATGGAGTTATCTAAAAGCGAGTTAGACGCTTTTAGACTTGGATTCATGCATAAATAATAGGATTTGCCAGGTCAGCTCTTTCCACACTCAAGCAACTTTGTTTCGAACTGAGGGAAGGTCGGACCCGAAATCGAGCCACCAAATGCTATTTCAACAATGCACTGTTCGACTACAATCAGTGCATTATCCGAATGCTGTTATTCTACGGTACGATATCATCGATCGATCGCGATATAATAGCATCGCGATCTAACTTGCTTACTTAGCGTCACGTTTACTAATTTTCGAACTATCAATCCTTCGATAAAAATACCGTAATTGCCACAACATTACGCACAGAAATGCGCAAATATCTTGAATAACAAGTAAGAAAAAACATTTTTTTTCCGAAAGAAATCACACAGTATTGCGTAAAGATTTTCAATTGAACGTGTATCGATCGCATCGTAAATACTGGACTGATTCTGTCCTTTCGGTGTCCCAATAAATGAATAATAAAGGCACGCGTGGCCTTGTGTGGGAATTATAATCGTGTCTGCCACTGCATCGCGATTAGCTTATTGAATATTCCGTTTGCAGTCGGGCTCTCGGAGATGAAACGCAGCGCTTGCATTTATACAGGGTACATAAAAAATCGCCGGCTCCCCCTAAAACCCTATCGAAAATGCGTGGGTCCTTTCAACGTTAAATTCCCTTAAAGCCGCTTTATTATTTCCAACGTCTCAAATACATTTGTCCGTTCGCACGTGATATTGCGTTGAACACGAAATACGTACGAATCAATGGATTGCCTGATGTGTCGGTCCACGACGCGATACGGAATCGCCACTACAAAGTTTCGACACGATGAACTCATTACCGAACTTATCTGGAGCAACGGAAACGAGAGAGAAAACGTACGAGGTACGCGAGAGCATGGAATTGCACGTAGAACCATTTCAAGACGCGAGCCTAGTGTCGAAAGCTGCCTACTCGAAAACAACGCCCTGCTTTATCTCTCTCCCGCTTCGGTACCATCCCTTATCCGTCTCTCGCTCTCGCCTAAAGCTCGGTACATGCGTATTCGTGCGCGCGCGGTGTGTGCACGGGACTCTAAAAAAGGTAGCCGGGCCATTCGATGGCAGCTGTTCCACATTTGAAGGATGGATATTCTTCAGGCTTTGTCGCAACGACAAAAGGCCTGCTCTCACAAAAGAACGACATGGTCCGAGCTTTGCGCCCTAGGTCTCTCTTACTCTTCTCCCTCTATCTTTACATCTGAGAGAGGAAGAAGGAGAGAGGCAGAGAAACGAATAAATATTCGTAGGCCTAAGTTCCATGTGCGGCGCAAGGGCGCAATCCTGACCCATTGCTTTCTCCGCTGTTTCGGAATATTTTTCTCTTTCTCTGATATCTTTATGTAATCTAAACATTCACGTTGACCTACCTACAATACCTGAAATCCTTGAAATTGGACATTCCATTTCTGTTCAAATAAAATTAATAAATATATCGTGGTCTTGTAACTGGGTAAAAGATTAATTATAGGTTCTCTAGTTTTCAAAACTGTTTTACAGCCAACTAATATTCATAAGAAAATATAACATGATCTATCGTTAATTTTAAAATCTATCGTTAATTTTAAAAATAGTATTATGATATAAAAAAATAAACTAAAAGAATTTAAGATTCGGAATTCAGGACAGAAAAAACAGTGCCAGTTTGTCACCAAGTTTGCTCCTCGAAAATAATATGAAACAAAAATTTTTTCACCAATCAGTTATGGTTACTTTTCGTATTTGAAACGCATACGTTATTCATTTTGACAGATAAATAACAACGCGAACGAGAGAGCATTCTACCATCAACAACCATAGAATCATGTGCAAACAACGAAAAAAAAATGGCTACGACTGATTGCACATACACCAAAAATTCATTGCAAACGATTAAAAGACCCAGAAACATTGTTCGGAAAAAAAAGCTTTTATTTTCGGAAATTATTTTCTCTGTCTCTCTCTTTTTCTGCCTTTGTTTTTGTCAGAAACCGCTCTTTTGTATATTGACTTATAGTATTAATTCTGCAAATCATTTACATACGTGAATTTTTTCTCGTCGTGAATTTCTGGTTCCACGCCTTGAAATGGATCCCACGTGTCTCGAGAAATTAAAATAAAGATGCCGAGCAGATGTATCGTGACATTTATTACGCGAATACGATGGAAAAACAATTTTTCACCGCGGAATAGAGGCCAGACCGGTCTGTTTCGGGTCGAGTTCGTCAGAGAGAGCGATGGGGCGACGAATCAGCTCCTCTCCGCTGACTAATGGGTTTGCTACGAGCTTTGCTCGCTCGACCCCGTTTGACCCCGCGCGCGCTGGACCCGCGAAGTACGAGACGCGTACAAACATTTACAAATCGACGGCGAAGCACCGGGAGTCCCGTGCAGCGAAACGAGACGGGAGGCGTCCCACGCACTCGACTGACTCACGCTAATAATTAAGTTCATCGACTGGAATTTCGAGAAAGAGATTCCTGCCGCCACAAAGGTCATCTTCAGCACGCGTCGTGATCAAAGCGACGTTTTATGAGATGAGCTTCGGCCGGCCGCAAAGCCGACGCGCACGATAGGATTTCGAAGACAATCTCGTGTAGATCTCTGCAGGATTGTCAGCGACACACGAAATAGACGGTTCAAATTAACAACAGGATTGAATGCAGAACAAATAGCAGTTATTAATAATTCATGAATTGTATATTCTTGATTATACTGTAAAACCGTGTAAATAATTTTTCTTCGTAATTTATACCTAAATGCGAATGAACAAAAATCTATTTTTATCAAGATACTTTCAGTCAACACAATCTTACGCTTGAAAATGCAGTTAAAAAAAGCCAAAGAATTTTTTTCTGCAAATTAAGAACCAAGGGCTTTCGCATGTCAGAAGCGAGTTCTGATGCGTGCAAGAAATAATAATACGACTGAAAATCGATTCATGTGCAGCTGCGATAGTTTCGTAAATAAGTTTCGAGCGTCCGAACAAAGCGGGGGGCTGGACCCAAATTTATTTTACTCCCATGATCGTACATCAAACAAGTAATTGCGGGTTGCACGGCATGCAATGTAACGATGATATCGTACCTGAGAAAAAAATCTCTATGTTTAACTACCTAATTATTTATATTTATTTCAATGATAGCTTGAAACGTTGATACAGATCTAAAGTTGTGTAGTGTCCAACAATTTAACGTTGAATTAACATTTACACAATTCAATATAATTCTTTTTCATCTCGTTCATAGATTCTACTTATAAATTAAATAAAGTACAAATTCCGATTAAAAATTAGAGTTCCGTAGATAAACTTTAAACCTCGAAATTTTCAGTTTTAAACGTGCTCGTCAGAAAATTCGTCTGAAAATAAAATGAAAATCCGCGAAGGAGAGCTTTAATCATCGCTTATGAACGCTTTGTCTTCGTGCGGCCATGTCCGACCGGCATACAATCGAATGTAGAAACTTTTCCCTCGGCGAGGAAAGGCGTTATTTACTGATGCGCCGTACGAGCACACATAGCGCCCCGATTTCTGCGCTCCATCCGTCTTTCGAGCCTCGGTCGTCGCCGACGGCGCTCGGACGCCTTCGACGCTCCGCGAGGGTCGCGAAAGGCGAGCCGCCGCTCCATTCAGTTGCACACAGTCCGCGCGTCCGTTCGTTTCTCTCATCGTGTAGCAGGGACCGCGCCGGGCCGATATAAACTGATACAAGTGCGCGACAAGATAAGCGCTCTCGACGAGCGAGCGCCTCGTAATCGTCCGCGCACATGACTACCCGTCTCTCCGAAACGGATCGCACGGCTATCTTCCGAAATTCCTGGGCGTGTTGCGGCGGTGCCAGCCGGTGAGTGTGATATTACGCCTTGCTCACGCGCGAGGAATGAGAACCGGGAAACGACGATAAAGGCTCGAGGCTCGTGGATAGATAAGCTATATCTACCTTCGGCAATTCGTATTTTACGTCGAGAGCGAGTAATTAACTCCGCGGCGGTGCCGCGGAGAAGTAACTGGCCGTAAAACGACGACGGAGATATACAACAATACAATTTGCCGGGAAATTATGCGCGAGCACCGAGAGAGAGCCGACACTATAGTTTTAAATAAGTTTGCCGTTACGCAATAATTGTATCTCTCTTCCGAAAATTATCACGCAATTAAATTAAATGCAGAGTCGTGAACTCCGTGCGCGCGCGCGCGCGAAGAACTTGGTGATTCAACACGCAGCGCAATTTGACCGAGAATACCGGATCGGCCGGACGGACTTGGAGTGCCTCTAAAGAGAGCACGGTGACAGGGGCGTTTTTTTTATCGAGCGGCCCTGGCGCGCTCCGGTTCTCATGAAGTGTTCCCCACGTGGTGCTTAGCCTCTCCTTCCCTATCTCTCCTCGCTCGTCTGGTCGTCCATTCGTTCGCCCATGTGTTACGACGATTCAGGCCGCGATGACCTAACCAGACTGTCAATTAAAATGCCACCATATGCCACTTAAACCGCTCTAAATTTCAACCATTAAGTCCCTATATCTGCGCCAGCCCCTTTCGCCGCGGATACAAATGGTGGGAGAGGAAGAAGAGGAAGAGAAGGAGGAAGATGCAAATTGCATAATCGCGTAAGACGGAAGCGTATCTCTATCCTTCATCCGGCTAATCGTGCCTCGAATATTTATACTACACTGAGAGAAAAATATTCTTACTTTTGGCCTCAATCATAATTTTATAATATTTCTAACAGTAACTATATGCGTCATTATGTTAACCATAATTATCGTTAGAAATATCATAAAATTGTGGTTGAGGCCGAAAGTAACTATCCCTAGTAGCATATGATGAAGTATATACGTTTTATATACGTTTTATATACGTTTCCTAAACGTTTCTAATATTTTAAATACGTTTAGGAAACGTATATAAAACGTATATACTCTATCATGTGCTACTAGGGTATATTTTTCTCTCGGTGTAATATCAACGAGAAACGTAACTGTCGCAATCAATTGAACAATGAAACGTTCGTTTATTAAAAACTTTTCGTTTGGAATAAATCTTGCTTTTGTTATGAAAGTGTCATCGTTTCTGGACTGTCTTAGAGTATAACCCCGACGGTAATTAAGCGGTCGCTAGATCGAGATTATTTACTCGGCGCTAAGCTAGCGTAAAGTGATATTAATTGGAAGGCGCATGACATAATGTGCGGTTATTATCTCGATCGAAGAACTCGCACGCGGTTTAAGGCACTACAAGCGAAATGTTACGCTCTAATTGCGGGATAAGGGTTTCCTAATTTACGCTCTTGAAATTCCACTCCCCTTTGAAAATTCTCGATATAACTTTCATTGAACGGTGACTTTAAGTTTGAATAAGCTAAATTTGAATTGACATAAAGAAGACAGGAAACGCGCGCGCCACAAACATGGAATTATAGTTGACGTATCATTCAGCGATTGATCGACACTTCGATATCTCTTTTTCACAACGTTTCACAACGTTACATTATTAATTTGTAATATAGAAATTATATAAATTACAGTGCGCGTTTACCAAAAAAAAAACATTTCTACCGCCGCTTAATCGTTCGTGCAAACTATATATTTATCACCCTCGGCAATTGAACAGTGGCACAAATTCATCTGCGGTTATCACGTATCACGTTTCCAGCCGTCATTCGCCGCACACTCTTAATTCCCACACACGTCCGTCTTCCGAAACACCCGGGCTCGCCCTTTTGTCGTCGAGTGCTCCCTCGGAACTTTACGAGCGCCGTGCATGTCTGCTCGACGTCGAGAAAGATTATAGGGAAAAAAAAAAGAAGATAAAACGGGGACAGAAACAGAAGGAGACAGACTGAATACCTTGTGTGGCATACACCCCTGACTCATCCGGCTTACGTTCCTCTCTCGTGACGAATCGAACAACGATGAGGGAGCAAGCTCGGAACGGGGTGGCAATGGGGCGATCCGGGGGATGTTCCGGTCGAGATACAGCCGTTATACGAATACTCGAATATCCGTACATTAATGAATCATACGAATTTCTACTTGATTTTCATCTAATTATTTTTGACGCTCCGATCCTTTGTGTTGTCTGTTCAATTTAAATTTAATAGCTCGGCTCAGCATTTCACAATTTTGCTTATCGCATCATAATTTCAATATCCACTAATGATCTAATTAAACTTTCATTTTTGTTATTAATTAGTAATTATACATATATAACGTAGTAACAAAGACACGAATTATCGTATAGCTATTGTAGTTAAAAGCGGGCATTTAGGAAGTATTTTTCCTGTTTCTAAACTATAATTTTTTTCAAGCAATTTTATTACGCTGCAATAACATGTACATTTTTATATAACGCCGTAAAAGTTTCAAACTTTCATGTTTTGCATAACTTTGAATTATATTTAATAGGATACCTTTAAAGGATTTAATCAAATTTAATGAATCATATACGGAAGTATCGTGAAACAGGTGACGTTACGCTCATTCGTTTCGCCAACTCTCGCGTTACGATCAGCTTTTCCGAGGGAATCGCATCTGTAAATCGCGCGCATCGTTGTACGCCCGGCTGCGGCCGTTGGAAAAGAAGTCACATTACTCTCGCGGACGTTATAGGGCCGTGCTCATTAGTAAATGAGCCCCGGGCAATCGAGCGCCGCTGGTCCCAGGTGTTATCTCGCCTGGCGAACGGACGAGCCGAGCGCGCACCTTCGCACCCTTAAACGCGAAGGGGCAAGCGAGCGAGTGAGAGGGCGGACGGGCGGCTCATTCTCCGCGCGGCATAATGCCTTTTGTTAATTATTACAGCGACCACACTTAGGGGCTTAAAATTCGCCATAAATAATCGCCGAGACAATACCGCCCCTTCTTCCCTTCTTCCTTCTTTCCCCGTTCTCCTAATCGCGCATCGAAGGGTACGCCACCCTCGCTCTTAAGCGACCGGCAAAGCTGGTCTTCATTTCTTCGCGAAATCAGTCTGCCTCCTCGAGATTCTTCATTCCTTGATAATTTAATTTTCACCCACGTACCACTCGAAGAAAGTACAAGTTGCACGGTGAAAAGAAAGTAGAAAGTTCAAGCACGGAAGTTTTTATTTTTTAATTTTTTTTTATTTGTCTCAAAAATGTGACATGGAAATGTCGAATCTGTATAATGATCTCTTTACAAGTTGCATTATGTCACACAACGGCATTTATTCGCTCTCGCAGACGGTATTGAGTTCGATAACGACCTCGCGCGAAGAAAAAGCTTTAATCGAGCCGTCGACCGATAGCGAAAACTGTTCATAGCCTGTCTACTCGCCGTTTTCCTCCGGGCCAATTAGCAGCGACACGATGCACCCTGGCACAGCAAGAAACGGAATTCAGTTCTCTTTCTCTCGCCTCGTCCGAGTATCTGCATATCGGGGTATCTGCATAACGCGCGCGACACAATATCGACTGCTCCCATTGGCATCGTTTACCTCGGATCGAATTTACGATACTTCAGCAGATCGCGGAGAATGGTGTGTTCTTGCGAGCGGAAAGTCGACGAGGGTGGCTAGTGGAGTAGATAGATATAGCGTTGCAAGGGTTGGAGGTAACATTTCCGCCGTCGGCACCGACAAAATTCACGATACCGTACTTCCCGAGAGAAGCTGCGATACCGTTCTTAAGAACAAATAAAAATTTGACACGTACGAGATAGTTTCATCCTTGTCGAACGATGTAGCAGAAAACCGCGAACAATAGACTCGAGCTCAAAAGTGCCCGTCTAACGGGGAAATTGTTTGACATTAACAAAAGGGAAACACAAATTTCACAATTTTCATATATTTTGAAATTTGATTATACGTATTTAATTTCAGACATAAATTAATAAGGTTTTTTTTTATGATTGCAATACATTATTTCACATGTACACACACACACACAAGTGAAACCATTAATTTTGAAATATTAACGCAATTTTGTTAATTAATGTATTGGCATAATTCTCTCTTGTTCGCTTTTAAAATAAATACATTCTCGCAGTATAACATAAGGTAATTGTGTCGATCGAAACAGATAATTACTCATTTGGATATTACTCATTTTCGCTGCATTTTCGGTCATGACGCGAATTAGGTGATTATTTATTTACGACGAACGGATGAAACAGATGGTTTTTATCTACTCGACTCGTATCTCGGTCAAGCCGCGAATATACAGATTTAGGTATCGCGAAAATGCTACAATATATTTCCGCGAAACTATAAATACGCACATGTTCGCACTATTATTATTATCGAGCACAGTTTTATTGGACATTGTAGCATGTTGCATTGACAGTACTGGCTTTAACGAGCCATTGCCCACTCCTCTTCCCATTGATGGCTCTTTCGATAATTGATATGATAATTAACCATTTCTCTGCACCGCGATTGTGGTGGATGTGGTCGCGTTTAATTGTCGCTATATTGACGTGCCGTTTTAATGGCTTCTGAGAACGCGATGCATTAATGAGATTGAGAGTGTTGGTCGTGTACGACTAATTATCCTAATCCAGTTTCTAATGACTTTCTCCGACGAGAGAATGAACGCGAGATGTTTCTCCGGCAAGGAGTCGTAGAACTGGTGCACTTGAAAACTTCTGCAAATTTTTATCTCCAAACTTATTTAATAAGAATTCGGACTCGTGGCCGAAATCGCGATCGCGTCGGCGGAGTGTTCTGTTTCACCGTGGCAATAACTCACCACGTTAATGATTCGCGAAAACGTTGAATTGGCGCACTTGACTGCATCGACGACGGCACTCGGCACGTCATGTACATTATTGGCTATAACGACGAACGTTATTAATGCCACGTGTAACGCCACGTATCTGTCCAGTTCCACGCGTTGAGATTATCATGTAAACGATAACCGACGAAGTACCTTTTGTACGTCCGGTGTAGCGGCGAGTGCGGGCCTATCTGTGTATGTGTATACATATGTGTTCAACGTAGGAGAATGCATCGTCGCATCGACGAGAGGGAGGCGTTGGCGGGACGACAGGCTGCGGACGACAAGGGTCAGCTGATAGCGGACAATTATCTTTCAGTATAGTCCGAGCGATCGAGGCTGCGCGACCACGCGTTGTTGCAAAACATTCTGTCCATTTTGTAAGAGCGGTCTCGTAGTACGTGTACACACACGTTCGGAGTCGTCGTCAGTTTTTATCGCGAAATCCGCCGGCAGCGAGGTACGTTCGCGTTGGCAGAATTAAGCAAATAGATTCTGACGCGCGAATCGATGGGCGGCGTCAAATTCGCGACTGATAGACTGTGTTATTTACAGCATTTGTCAAAGTCGGCTGTTATAAAGTTTTTACTTCTTTATTTCGAACACGCGCATACGCGCGCGCTAGATTACGGAATGTATGTTCGCCGTTGCGAAAATATATATAAAAAAAAAAAGAGCGGAATATTTCGAGTTGGATTAAAATTCCGAGTGCTCCAAATGTTTAATTATTCGACGAATAAATTGAGAATTGATTACAGCGTCAATCCAATTTGCATTACGCGATATTGAGATAATCGGTAAGTTCTAATTAATGCCTTTTTATAACTTCGCTTTGGATTGATTGGGAAACTCGTTTGAGCAGACTCAATTTAAATACTTCTCGATCAAAGTCATTAACAGTTTTAATTTTTCGAGAAATTAATTTTATTAACAGAACAGAACAAATATTATTTGTTATATGATGAGATTCTTTTAAATGCCCAAGGCATGGCATCATTTTATTTTACGAAAAGCGCGATAGGAATAGAATGGGAACGTAGGCGAAGTGATAAGCTGCGCAAACATAATCTCAAGGCTCGAGGCATTAAGAAGGCTTTGAAATTTTTATCGGTCTAATGCGGCCGTCGTTTATTTATTTTTACAGGACAAGTAAAAACCAGGCTGCTAATGTAACATACATTTTACAATATCAGTCTTATCGTCAAATTATTTTAATCTTCGTCAGTTCGTTATTTCAATTAATCAGTAAGATAATTACACAAATGATGTCATTTGAAATTTCGAACGTTTCTCCAACATTTTCCGTTCATTTGTATGAACTGATTAGAAATTCGTCGAAAGGAGATTAAATCATGTCCCACTAACGTCATAGCTACTTATTCAGTCGTGAAACAGAAAAAAAATTGCTTCTGGATTTCTCAATAATTTGACGTTGCTATGCGATATTTGTAAACATAAATTGGCGAGACTTCCGTTATTCTTCGCCGCGGTATTGCATCACGGGCTTATTTTCGCCGTGGCGATATATTGTTTTGAGTACTCTATCAGTTATATTAAATTCCATGACGCACACGCGCACTTTCTTCGCCCGCAATTCCTATAGCGCTACGTAACGAAACTTGCAAGCTGTCAGTGATAAGTCGCAAACGATATGCGACGATAACCTGCTTTTTCCACGAATGAAAACTATCTATGAAAGTTATCTATAGCAAAAACAAAACTGTGGACAGAACGGAAGTTGCATTTATATGGTGTTTGGAGAGTGATGGTACATGAAATATACTGTGAATAAATTACATATATTTCATTATAATACAAAATAGAAATTATTTTGAAATATTTTTATATCTAAATTACAGGGAGTGCCCCTAATTCATACATGTAATGTGCGCATTTTTTATTTTAATAAACAGAAAGTTTTTAGGGTTGCCAGACACATAAAATTGCATGCGCCACAAACGGAACTCAATGTGTAAAATATTTATATAAATGCAGCATGTTTGATGCACCACATCTCGTTTACGTATATACATTTAATTGCACAATTAATTGACGCGATCTTTAGTAAGTCGCTCCTCCGTGATGTAAGAAACGCTAATATGTCGGAACGTAAGAATCCTCACAGCGAAATTGAATTGTGAAAACTGCATTAAATGCTGGAGAGCCGTGCAAGGATCCATTCCCGCCACTTCCGAGCGTAATACTTAAATGGAACTGAATCTTAAATTTAATCGAGTACAGCGTTTCCACTCGGACGCTAAGTGGAACTGCAAGTTGCGCTTAATTTGTTAATAGAAGCACGACAGCCGTGCACGGACGGAAAAATGTTTAGAAATGTCATTCGAGGTAATTGATACGACGACGCCCGTTTCGAATCGAATTTGTCGTCCTCAAGGCGACTCCATGGAGAAATTAAAAGTTCAATCGATATCATTCTCAGCAGGCGAACGTACAAAGCTTGTTCTCCATTCGCACTGTCGACTTTCTTGACCATCAATTTTTATTTACGATAAATCGGACTGATAAGTCCATCCAGTTCCAGCGAAGAAATTAGAACTTTTAATAAGAGAAGAATAACAATTGGTGGAACGGAGTCCTTAATGAAACAATTGAATGTGATCGAGATTGACGAACTATTAAATATTATTAAAACCTAAATTAGATCACTTCTCGAATCGCTTTTCAAATACTGTAAGGGCGTAATGAAACCTACATGAAAATTTGAAAAAGGTACGTCCGGATAAATAGATCTGCTAGCTCCTCTCTGATTTCCCTCCTCTTTTTCCTGGCGCTCGGTTCGTTTACCTCTCGTTGGTCAAATTACGCGACGGCAAACCCGCACGGTGGATCCGAAATGGGAAACCGTTTCCGGGCCCGCGCAAAAGAAGGAACGATGAAGAGAGCGAGACAAGAGAAAGCGGGAACCGGCGAGAGAGTCATTTTAAGATGGCAACCGCCTCAATTGCGCGAATTAACCTCTAACGAGAAATCTCGATCTCGGCCGGCGCAAACTGGGAAAGAGACGTTTTCTTAAGGCGGATCGAGTTGACGGAAAGTTTTTCGCTTTGCGTACAATTTTCGCGGGGGTGACGAACGAAAACGCAGGAGAGTTCGCGATTTATTAACATTGCTTCACAATGTTTATTTTCTTAATGATAAAACAATGTACATATATAGATCGTTAATAGTTTTACGAAAATATATAATATTGTTTGAATAACAGATTTTTCAAATTTACAAATTTTTCCGAAATTAAAAATTTCAGAATTAATTTTGTGCAGCTCAAATTTTGACTTTAATTTTTTACAAATTTACGAGATAATAATTTCTCTTCATTTCTTACAAATTAAATCATATAAAATTATTCCACATGTAAAGAATTTAACCCTCGGGGAACAAAAACAATTTGATCAAAAATAGTTTTAAAGCCGTTTCGAAACTGGCAGGTCTGAGGCCCT
>VBVQ01000836.1:0-46121 GCA_011636635.1 Tetramorium simillimum | reverse complement strand
ATAGTAATTCGATAGCTATGTGCTCCTACTTTACATCATTTACATCCATGATGATAAATATGTTCATGTTTTGTTACACTGGCGAACAACTTACTGTTCAGGTATATTCAATCGTCAATATTATTTTTTAGTAAAGATTTTTGCAATAATGATATAATTATTATTATTCGTGTAGTTTATAATAATATATCATAATACTTGGTTACTTTGTACAATATTGAATTATTGAGAAAAATTTGTTGGGAATGTTTATACAATAATTTTAAAATAATGCCATCAGTGAAAATTTTGCTACACGTAGTTCACTATAACAGGCAGAAAAAGTAGCTAGGACATCGTGCGTGCTCGACTGGTATCGTCTTCCGAATAAGAAGGCGCGTGGAATCGTGCTTGTAATAATTATGTCGAATTTACCCATTAAGATCACTGCTGGAAAGATCATGGATCTATCATTCAAGACATACGGCGATGTAAGAACATATAAAAACATTCAGTCACTTTTTCAGGAATCTGCAACAATTGTAATATTATAATTAAAAACTTATGCAGTGGGGTGGTTATTATAAAAATGTAGTTTATTATAATAGTTGTATTATAATGGACGTCAAAATCAAACAATTTTTCTTAATCAATCTGTCGTATTAGTTGAAAGAAACCAGGACGAAGTTAACAAATAAATAAGAGATATTATGCTTATTTTTTTAGATTGTGAAGACAGCCATGACGTATTTTAACATGCTTCTAAATATATTGGAGTGAATGCTTTTGCTCTACATCGCTTTCTTCTCGTCGGAACCATGACAAACACATGGTAATGGTATATAAGTATATAGTTTCGTGTACACTCATATAGATGCGATATAAATGTGTCATATACAGAAACCTAATATGATGAACGTACTTAAAAATATTTTCAATTTTGATATATTTCTTCTATACAAAAATATGCGTAAAAAAGTATGGTTTTTCAGTATTGCAAATCTAAATACAAAAAATTCATAGAGTGCAGATTAATTAATAATTAATTAAATTATGCAATTACTATTTTATCTGCAGTCATATATCATTACAAAATGAGTAAGAATATCGAGTAGAAATTAAAAGTTAACCAAAAATATAATTTT
The DNA here is from genome assembly GCA_011636635.1 of Tetramorium simillimum. Taxonomy (NCBI): domain Eukaryota; kingdom Metazoa; phylum Arthropoda; class Insecta; order Hymenoptera; family Formicidae; genus Tetramorium; species Tetramorium simillimum. The sequence goes on along the minus strand of VBVQ01000836.1, from coordinate 44,997 downwards.
ACATTTACCAATCACATATATATGAAATCATTAGTGCTTTATATATCCGTTGATTTCTGTGTACGACCATAACTCACAAGCAAATCATACATAACGTGTAATGTAATTAGATTTGTTACACATTAACTGTTATTTAATATTTTTCAAAATCATAATCTAGACAATACTTCGCATTAGTAACAACGCATTGTACGTAACATAAACAAATGAAAAATACAAAAATTAGTCGCGATAGACATAACATATACTATATAATCTTCATATGAGTACTTATAAAAGATTGCATATTTTTTTCTTCTCTTCAAGTATTAAAGAATTTCAATAGAATGTTATATAATACAAATGAGCTGTATAGTAAGCAATATTCTGTTTCGACCATTATAAACTTTTACTATTTAAATACATTATATATTTTAATCGAGAGAATAATTATGATGATAAATAAAATACACTATTTACTGTTTGAAATATAATTGTGCGATGACTAACGTTACTTTACCACAGACATTCTGCGAAATCAATAACAGCTTTTTGCAATTATCAATAAGTTTTCGTTACGTGACGTTAACTTTTACATTGCTTCCAATAGAAAAACTTTACGTCCCATACGATGGGGGAAAATTACAAACATGATGTGACCCTTTCAAAAGTTTCTTATCCCATCCACTTGTAGTTCTTTTATTTATAAATTGTAACAGAGACAGTGCAAACACACGATTATTTTCCAGAGAATTGGAAAATTTAATTATTATCGACAGAAAGCCCTTCTTGGACACAATGTACTTTCATTTTCACTTTTTGGTACAATTACAGGTTTAATATATTTATTTTCCAGTCACAAATAGTTGTCGTAGAATAAAACACAATATTATATATAAATATAACTATATTTTTATTTATTTAATTTACTAACCTTCCCAGAATGGTCACGTCAGAAATACGACAAAACGAACATGTCAGAAACATAACGACTGTTGTTACACACGTATGTATAGTATCTCTAAGCAAATCGAAGTATTATTGTACTATGTGATCAGAACTATTGGTGGCGGTCAACGTCCAACACATGCAATTCTGAGTTTTAATACAGGAAGAAATGTTAAATTCAACAGACTATTCTTAGCTACTTGAAAAAAAAATGTACACGTTGACAAATAGGTAAATCGTGGAAATAAGGAATATGCAATTCGTGGGAAAACGACCCTCGGTGAGCAAGTTAACTTGGAAACTCTCCTGCCTTCAAACTCTCTCCTTCACGTAACGTCGTAATTTTTAATGCGCGCAAGCGCAAGCGGACATCGAATTTACCTTATTGAAAGTTCTTATTTGCAGCGGTCAGTCACCATCCAGTTTGCGTACAGATTTCACGTAGGATCAAAAGGACAAAAGAATGCTACAGAACGTGCGTTATAAAGATGACGTGATTTACATCACACAATTGACGCGACATGTTCTGAGCCTACTCGGAGTCTGGCCGTCACATAACAGGAGACGATCAACTGGTGATAGAATCTGGAAGTACTTCTTGGTCACGTTCTCTTACGTTCTTCTCTACGGCGTCCTGATTCCGGGCGCCCTTTTCTGGTTGATTGAGAAAAGAACACGCGTCAGGGTACAAACATTCCCTATGCTTCTCTACTGCTTCATGGCTAGCAGTAAGTACAGCAACCTGTTATACCGCGAGAAGCACATTAGACGCTGCTTAAAACACATCGAGGAAGATTGGAGAATTGTTACTAGCGCGGAGGCGCGAGATACGATGATTGAATCCGCGAAAATCGGAAGACGCTTGGTCACGCTTTGCGCGGTCTTCATGTACGGCAGTGGGCTCTCCTTTCGATCCATTCTGCCGTTTGCCAAGGGAAAAATCGTCACCGCGCAAAACATTACCATCAAACCTCTGCCTTGCCCGGCGTATTTCTTTTTCTTGGACATACAAGCCAGCCCTGCTTACGAGTTGGTCTTCGCGATGCAACTTTTATCCGGGGTAGTTACTTATTCAATAACAACAGGTTTATGTGGCCTCGCGGCCGTATTTGTGATGCACGCCTGCGGCCAGTTAAAGATCTTGGTAGACCTGATGAGAAGTCTCGTCGAGGAGCAAGGAAAACGGGATGTGAACAAGAAATTGGCGAAAATGGTCGAACATCAAATAAGAATTAGAAGGTAAGAGATTGAGATTTATAATTTTTTATTAAAACCATATATATCAAATGACTTACAAATGTACAAAATTATTCGTTAATCGTTAGTTGACATCATATATGTGCTGAATGAAATTAATTCTATTATTTCGTTTCCTAAATGTGTTAATTTAGTGCCGTCGACATTTCAGTTTTTTGCATTTGGTAGAAAGTACTCTACAACAAGCGTGTCTAATAGAATTAATGGGGTGCACGTTGATAGTTTGTCTTCTAGGATATTTTATAATAATGGTTCGTAATTTTATTTATCTGAGAATTTTAGTGACAAAATGAAAGGAAAAAATGTTTCCTGCAATAATGTAATATTTATAGGAATGGGAGAATAGTAATTCGATAGCTATGTGTTCCTACTTTACATCATTTACATCCATGATGATAAATATGTTCATGTTTTGTTACACTGGTGAACAGCTTACTGTTCAGGTATATTCGTCTATACTATTTTTTACTAAAGATTATTGCAATAACGATATAATAATTATTCGTGTAGTTTACAATAATATATCATAATACTTGGTTACTTTGTACAATATTGAATTATTGAGAAAAATTTGTTGGGAATGTTTATACAATAATTTTAAAATAATGCCATCAGTGAAAATTTTGCTACACGTAGTTCACTATAACAGGCAGAAAAAGTAGCTAGGACATCATGTGTGCTCGAGTGGTATCGTCTTCCGAGTAAGGAGGCGCGTGGAATCGTGCTTGTAATAATTATGTCGAATATACCTATTAAGATTACTGCTGGGAAGATCATGGATCTATCCTTCAAGACATACGGCGATGTAAGAACATATAAAAACATTCAGTCACTTTTTCAGGAATCTGCAACAATTGTAATATTATAATTAAAAACGTTATGCAGGTTGTTATTATAAAAATGTAGTTTATTATAATGGACGTCAATCAAACAATTTTTCTTAATCAACCTGTCGTACTAGTTGAAAGAAATCAGGACGAAGTAATGAATAAATAAAAGATATTATGCTTGTTTTTTTAGATCGTGAAGACAGCTGTGACGTATTTTAACATGCTTTTAAATGTAACTGAGTGAATATTTTTGCTGTATATCGCTCTCTTCTCGTCGGAACCATGGTAATGGTATATAACATCGTATCGTATACACTGATATAAATGTGATATAAATGTGTCAAATATAAAAACTTGATATAATATACATATACTTAAAAATATTTTCAATTTAGATATATTTCTTCTATACAAAAATGTGCGTAAGAAAGTGTGGTTTTACAATATTGCAAACTTGAATACGAAAATTTCATAGAGTGCAGTTTGATAATTAATTAAATTATGCAATTACTAATTTATCTGCAGTTATATTTCATTACAAAATGAGTAAGAATATTTAGTGAAAATTAAGAAGTAAAAAATAAAAATATAATTATACATTTATTAATCACATATGTATGAAATCATCAGTGCTTTATCCGTTGAGTTCGGTGTACGACTATAACACATAAGCAAATTATATAACGTAATGTATTTTAATTAGATTTGTTACATATTAACTGATTAACTGTTATTTAATATTTCTCGAAATCACAATCTAGGCAATACTTCGTATTAGTAACAACGCTTTGCACGTAACATAAACAAATTAAAAATACAAAAATTAATCTGGATAGACATAACATGATACAACATGATCTTGATATGAATACTTTATAAAAGATTACGTTTTTTTTTTCTTCTCTTCAAGTATCAAAGGATTTCAATAGAATTGTTATTATATAATACACATGAGTTGTATAGTAAGCAATATTCTATTTCGAGCACTATAAACTTTTACTGTTGAAATGCACTATACATTTTAATCGAGAAAATAATTATGATGATAAACAAAATACACTATTTATTGTTTGAAATATAATTGCGCGATGACTAAAGTTACTTTTCCACAGACAAATCAATTTCTCTGCCAAATCAATAACAGCCTTTTGCTATTATCAATAAATTTTCATTACGCGTTAACTTTTACATTGCTTCCAATAGGAAAACTTTCTGTCCCTTACGCTGGGGGAAAATCACAAACATAATGTGACCCCTTCAAAAGTTTCTTGTCCCATCCACTTGTGGGTTTTTTATTTATTAATCGTAACAGAGACAGTACAAACACACGATTATTTTCCAAAGAATCGGAAAATTTAATTATTGTCGGCAGAAAACTCTTCATAGAAACACAATGCACTTTCATTTTCACTTTTTCGTATAATTACAGGTTTAATAAATTTATTTTCCTGTCAGAAATTATAGTTGTCGTAGAATATAACACGATACCGTAAATATACGAATATAACAATGTCTTTATTTAATCCACTAACGTTCCCAGAATAGTCACGACGGAAATACGACAAAATGAACACGTCAGGAACATAACGATTGTTGTTATACACGTACGTATAGTTCTCTAAGCAAATCGAAGTATTATTGTACTATGCGATCGGAACTATTGGCGGCGGTCAACGTCCAACAGATGCAATTGTGAGTTTTAATACAGGAAGAAAAGTTAAATTCAACGACTATTCTTGGCTATTTGAAAAAAAAATGTACACGTTGACGAATAGGTACGCAATTCGTGGAAAGCAATCCTGACCCTCGGTGAACAGTTTGACTTGAAAACTATCCTGCTTCCGAACCCTCTCGTGCACGCAACATTTCAATTTTTAATGCGCGCAGGCGCAAGCGTACACCGAATTTACCTTATTGGAAGTTTTTATTTGCAGCGATCAGTCGCCATCCGGTTTGCGTCAGGATTTCACGTAAGGCTGACAAGAGAATGCTTATCAACGAGTATTATAAAGATGACGTGATTTACATCACCCATTTAACGCGAAACATTATGAGCCTCCTCGGGATCTGGCCGACATTCGATAGTTCCACCGACAAAAGAGTTTTGAAGTACTTTTTTATATCGATCTCTTTCATTCTTCTTTATTCCGTATTGATTCCGGGTTTCTTGTTTTGGCTGATTGAGAAGAGAGTACGTGTCAGGGTCATGACGATCCCTTTGCTCATCTTTGTCATTATGGCTACTAGTAAATACAGCAACATGATCAGTCACGAAAAGAATATCAGAAATTGTTTGGAGCACATCGAGGAAGATTACAAGTTCGCCACGAGCGCGAAAGCTCGAAACACGATGATCGAATCCGCGAAGGTTGGAAGGCGCCTGGTTACACTCTGCGCGATTTTCATGTACGGCAGTGGGCTTTCCTTTCGGTTGATTCTGCCGTTTGCGAAGGGAAAAATTATCACTCCGCAAAATGTCACCATCAGACCCTTGCCTTGTCCGGCTTACTTTGTTGTCTTTAACGTACAAGTCAGCCCCGTTTACGAGCTGATCTTTGCAATACAGGTGTTGTCTGGGATAATTACTTTTTCAATAACAACAGGTTTATGTGGCCTCGCGGCCGTCTTCGTCATGCACGCCTGTGGCCAATTAAAGATCCTGATGGATCTAATGAGAAATCTCGTCGAGCAACAGTGGCAAGAGAGCTGCGAAGTGAGCGGAAAGCTGGCGAAAATGGTCGAACATCAAATAAGAATTCGACGGTAAGAATTTGTGTGTTTTAGTTTTTATTAAAAGCACATAACTCAAGTAACTTCATCAAATAATTGATTATTCGCTAATCAGTAGTTAGTATCATTTACGTACAAAATAGTTAATTCTATTTTCTCATTTCCTGAATGTGTTGATTCAGTGCCACCGACATTTCAGTTTTTTACACTTGGTAGAAAATACTTTACAACAAGCGTGTTTAATAGAATTGATGGGATGCACGATGATAGTCTGCCTTCTAGGATATTTTATAATAATGGTTCGTTATTTTATATATTCGAAAATTCAATGATAAAAAAATGTTTCCTAAAATAATCCAATATTTGTAGGAATGGGAGAATAGTAATTTCATAGCTATGTGCTCCTATTTCACGTCACTTACATCCATGATGATAAATATGTTTTTGTTTTGTTACACTGGTGAACAACTTACCGTTCAGGTGTGTGTTGGTCTATAGTATTTCCTAGGAAAGATTATATCATACAATATAATGATCTGACAATTATACGTGCAGTATATACACGGAGAGAATTTTTCGTTATATTTTACTATAAAATTCATTACAAATTTTAAGGTTTGGTGATGAGAGTGGGTTAATTAGACAACTAAATAAAAATAAAAAATCTACTAAATATTACCGAAAATAATAGAAATTTGTGAAATATACAACAGAAATTTTATAAACTACATAATAAATTTTTATAAACTACATAATAAAAGTTACCAAGCAGATTATAATATTAATTAAACGGATTTTATATTTTATTGTGATAGATATGAATAAATCAGAAAGAATTTATAAAAATCTTTGAAATATTAGTTATCCCACGATTACCTTGATTTTTAGGCTAAATTTTAAAAGAAAATTCTCTCCGTGTATGTATAATAACATATGATAATATTTATTTTTTTAATACAATACTTGTGTGAAAAGAAGTTGTTCCGAAATGTGTTTTTATAATACTTTTCTAGGTAATACTTAAATCTATAAAAATATTGCAATACATACTTTAATACATACATACTTCATAATATTAATGACAGGCAGAAAATGTAGCTAGAACATCTTGCGTGCTTGAGTGGTATCGTCTTCCGAATAAGGAAGCGCGTGGGATCGTGCTTGTAGTAATCATGTCGAACATACCCATAAAGGTCACCGCTGGGAAAATCATGGATCTATCATTCAAGACATATGGCGATGTAAGAACATATGTTAAGAAATATTTATTTATTTTTTTCGGGAATCAACACAAGAACTGTACAATTAAGAACAATTTGTCCAGTGATTATTATTATCATCATAATGGATAATAATCAATTAACTGGTTTTAATCAGCCTATTGTACTAATTGAAAGAAATTATAACAAAATAGTTTAGAAATATTATTTTTGTTCCTTAGATCGTGAAGACATCTCTTACGTATTTCAACATGCTTCTAAAAATGACCGACTAAATGTTTCTGTTCTATGTTTCTTTCTTTACTTTGGAATCACTTTCTTCAGACTACAAGCACATCATAATGGTAACAAATTTGGTATAATGAATATATATTTAAATATATTTTTGATTTTTATATATTTTTTATATAGAAATATGTGTGTATGTAAAGATGTTTGTTTCTCAGTTAATTATATATTAAAATTTTATAGCAGCATAATTAATTATGTAATTTAATCTTCTTATATTAACCGTATCTTTATTTCATTGCAAAATAATTAAAAGCACTGAATAAAAATTACGAGATAACTGAAAATATAATTTTACATTTATCAATCACATATATACAAAAACAATGTTGTTCTATAACTATTAACTTTTGTGCGCAATTGTAATATCCGAGCATCGTAATTAAAACTTTACAGATTAACTGTTAACGTTCGTTCTTTATAATTAGCTAAGCTATCATAACATCGCAATATGCGTGAAAAAAATACATATGTAAAAAAAAACAAATTATATACGATAGACATAATTCACCATGTTCTTGATTTAAATATTAATTTATAAAATTGCATAATTTTTTTTCTCCTAAAGTATTAAACAGGATTTCAATATTATATAATAAAAATGAACTGTACAGTAAGTTGTATTTTGAGCGATGTAATTCTAACAATCTGAATGAACTGTACATATATTTTAATCTGAGAGAATGATTACGATGATAAGTAACAAAATATAGTGTTCTTTTGTTTGAAATGTAATTACGCGATGATTACAATTACTTTTCCACAGATATTCTGCCAATCAATAACATTTTGCATATACATTGCTTATCAATAAATTTCTATTACATTACTTTTACATTGCTTTCAATAGAAAAACTTTCTGTTTCTTACAATGGGGGAAAAATCACAAATATATTTGCATATGACTTGTTAAAAAATTTCTATGTACTCTTTATCCATCATTTTTTTTACAAATTGTATCATAGACAAAGCCAACAGACTATTCTTAGCTACTTGAAAAAAAAGTACATTTAACGAAGCGTTATTGGAAAGCAATCCTGACCCTCGGTGAACAGTTTGACTTGGAAACTCTTCTGCTTCTGAACTCTCTCTTTCATGCAACATTTCAATCTTTAATGCGCACAAGCGCAGGAGGATAATGAATTCACTTTATTGACAATTCTTCTTTGCAGTGATCAGTCACCATCCAATTTTCTTCAAGATTTTACATAAGATTGAAAAAAGAATGTTGATTGACGAGTATTATAAAGATGACGTGATTTATATTACCCAATTGATGCGAAATATTCTGAACCTACTCGGCCGATTAATTACTTTCTCAATAACAACAGGTTCATGTGATCTCACGGTCATGCTGCAGGCCTGTGAGACCAGTTAAAGATCCTGATGGATGTAATAAGAAATTTCGTTGAGAAACAATGGCAAAAAAAACACAGTGGATAGAAAGCTGGTGAAAATGATCAAACATCAAACAAGAATTCGATGGTAAGAATTTGTTGCAGTTTTAGTTTTTATTAAAAGCACGTACCTTAAATGATTCAATATCTATATGCTTATATTAATTACATGATGATAAATATATTCATGTTTATACGAAACCAATATTTTTTTATATTTATTAACTTTTGTACGCGAATATAATGTAACTATAATTGTTACACAATTTACAGCCGACATTCTCTCTTCGAAATTCTAATACGATGACTACTAAGTCATCGTATTAATAATCACAATATATCACAATATATGTGTGAAAAAAGATATACATGCTAAAAAAATTAAAATTAAACAGAATAGACATAATTTGATTATGATCGTCACAGTTTAAATATATTTTTATATGAATAATTTTTCGTATCTTAAAGTATCAAGTAACACTTCAGTATTATATACCTAAGTGAACAGTATAATATGCACAGTATTGTATTTTGTTTCGAAATTATTATCACGCTTGAAAATCCATCTTACGCGGTACTAAAATCTCCGTATCGTTGGCATGGCACGCGATCTAATATTATTCTGTAGAAGCACTATAACTCTTATTATCTAAATGCACTATAATCAATGATCTGATAAAATCAACAAATAGTATTGTTTAGAATAGTTGCGTGATAAGTAGAGTTACTTTTCCACGGATATTCTATCAAGTCAAGTAAAAAATTGCGTTTTGCTTATACTGCTGCGTTATAAGTTTTCTTTGCGAAACGTTAACTCTTTCCTAGCTTTCAGTAGGAAATTTTTTTTCCTTTCCACGAGGAAAGATCATAAATAGATCTGCACGCAACCTTTCGAAAGTTTCTCTATACATACATTAGTCATCTGCTTGACGTGGCTTTTCAATCCCCTCGATACGCAGACGCACGTGAATTATGAATTACGTTTGTACCCAGCGGAGGATATTGCGATCGGTAGCGAACGCAGACACGTCTCGGTGTTGTGCATTGCAGAAGTGTTTCCATGGTATTCCACTACAAAGTAGCAAGCCTCCGTAAGAAACTGTAGAATCAATTCCGCTCCTCAATCCAACCGCAAGATGTTCGCCAACAAGTATTACGACCGCGACATAGAAAACGCTTTCGCGATGAGTCGCTTCTTCTTTCGCATAATAGGCATATGGCCGTTGACGGTCGCGAATTCCCTTTTTCTGGAATTGTTAGAGACAATCACGCTGGTCGCCGCTTGCTTCATTTTCCTCTTGTGCGAGGTGATCCCGGCTATGCTCTATACGTTCATAATACTGACGGACATTCGTCTGAGGCTGAAAGTCATGGGCAGCATGATATTCTCGATAGTAGAAATAATCAAGTACGTCTACATGGTACTTTACAAGACCCAAGTGAGACACTGCCTGATGCTGGTGGACAAAGACTGGCAGGACGTCAAGATGGACGATCGTACCTCGATGATCGACAAGGTGAAAATCGGCAAACGTCTGATTGTGCTGTGCGCCGTGTTCGTATATCTTACCGGCGTGGCCGTCCGAATGATTATGCCGTTGTCGATGGGGAAGATCGTTACTCCTCAAAATGTCACGATCAGACCGCTGCCTATCGTGGCCTATCTCGTCGTAGTTGACGTGCAGCGTACTCCGGTTTACGAGATCGTGTATTTTCTACAATTTCTCGCGGGATTTGTCAAGTACACGATTACGGTGGCAACCTTTAGCTTCGTGACCCTTTGCGCGATGCACTTTTGCGCGCAGTCGGACATACTCATGACGTTGATGAACGATTTCGTGAACGAGAATCGACCGGAGAACCTGAACAGGAAGTTGGCTATTATTGTGGAGCATCAAATCAAAATAAGAAAGTGAGTTTCTTCTTGCGCACATTGATGAGGTCTGTTCGCTGATTCTTTAATGTAATTCTAACTTCACTAGAGGCTTTGTCACAGCTTAATACGATAGATTCTACGCAAAATGGGTAACGTGTCATCAATTGTCGAAGAAATATGGGATTAGCAACTAGTAATTTTTGTTAAAAATAATTTTCATAGCTTTCACGCCATATATTTTAGTTTCTTACAATTGGTGCAGAGTGCCACTCAATATCCAAGTTTAATAGAAGTCCTGGGATCCACCATGATGATATGCTTCGCAGGATATTACATTATCATGGTGCACAGAAATATTTACATACAATATATTTTTAAAAAAATATAAGTTTGCATAAATATGGCATGGCATTGTAGTGTTGTATTCTGTAAAAAAATTAATGAATTATTTAATTTACAGGAATGGGAAAATCATAATGTTATTCGACTGTGCACGTACATCGTTGCACTAGTAATGTTCTGTTTCAACTTATATATCTATTGCTACATGGGCGAGCAAGTCATCGAGCAGGTATGTTATAGAGTCGTCATTCATGACTCGTAGATATTAAAAAAAAAATAAAACGGGACATTAGCGAGACGTTATATTTTCACTCGCACTACTGACGCTTACAATTAATTGATAAAAATTAGGGAGAGAAAGTAGGATTAACAGCATGTACTTTGGAATGGCATCAACTTCCAGATACAAAAGCACGATCATTGATTTTACTTATTATCATTTCTGAAACTCCATTAAAACTTAAAGCAGGAAATTTCATTGATTTATCTCTCCAAACGTTCAGCAATGTAAGTGATATAAACATTCTTCTAAGGTTATCTATTAATAAAGTTGGTAACATAGAAATTTCTGCGGAACGGAATAATTAATAAACTCGTATACATTTATTTTAGGTCGTTAAGATGGCCGTAACATATTTAAATCTTCTTCGATCAGTTGATAACTAAATTTAAAAATCATAAATATATAGATAAAATAGTAGTAATAAAAATTTGTAATTATACAATAAAAATCATAACATAAAAAAGTATTTTTTTTTCAAATAACTCCGTTCCAAATGAAACATTGAATACATTTACACATGTTTATAGTTATATTAAAATTTTGATCTGTAATTTTTTACTTACTGATTTATTTTTCATTAATCTGAATAAAATATAAAATGATAAAAATATCCAGATAAAAATATATTAAAGAGTCCATTAAAGAAATGTAATTAAGTATGTTTATTAGATATCTGGCTCTAAAACATGAAGATTTTTCGTAAAACCTGAAGAGTTGTTTGCGCTTTTCACATACTTTATATTATTTATTTATTTCCACGTTTTTTGAAAAAATTGCATAATATCTTAATTTAATTGAAAATATCACACGATTAATTGTAATATTTAGTATTTTTTTATAATATAAAATGTTATACATAAGACATTTTAAATCTTTCAATCATTTGTGACACATTTTAGCCATTTTTTAACATGCTTCGACTTATAATCGACTAAATCAAGGATAAAAAAACATATTTTTCAATATTATACTGTGTGTAATAATATATTAAGTTTCAAAGTTGCGAAACAATAGACAAAACAATATATTACCATTATTTGTTTATCATTATCATTGGCGATAATGAAAGAAAAAAATGTTATTTTATTACTTACTAAACTATACGCTGACTTTCTGCTATGTAGAAGATAAAATTTCCTGAGAAATACAATCGGTATGCGAGGTTTACCTCAAATCTTAACTTAACTCTATCGTATAACTTCTTATCTTTTAAAAAGTCAACCCTCGCATTCAAGTTCAAGTTCCAAACAGGAAGGCTGCAGCACACAGCACAGCGTTTCAAAGTTTATTCTTACCAGTCAGGCTTTCTTACTTGTCAGGCCATCACGATGTAAAATATTAATGTTCAGAAGGTGCACGTGCGCATAACGATTTTCGCATGCGTGAGATGGTCGTTCATCCTAACGCTCAGTAGCAATCCAACTTGCGGCTCAGAAACACGGGAGAGCCGCGAAATATTATCAATAATCTTTTGATTTTTTTACTCGCAGGGAAAAATGTCTCATTAAATTCCCTTCAATAATTTCACGATGAATCTCCTTTTAGAGAAGCATCCAAATCAAAATTACGAGCGAGATGTAGAATACGTCACCAAGCAGAGTCACTTTCTTCTACGGATACTCGGCATTTGGCCAATGCTTGACAAAAACCTATCCGTCGTTCAGACGATCTGTAAAGTCCTTCTGATAATCATTTGCTGTACTCTCGTTTGCTTCGAGGGCATCCCCAGTATGCTGTATTGCGCGTTCATTACCGAGGAAGAGCCGCGTGCCAAATTGAGAATGATCGCTCCCACGGTCTACTCGTTCACCGCGCTTGCCAAGTACGGCGCACTGATTGTCTACGAGGACGAGATCAGGAGTTGCTTGAGGCACATAAAAGACGATTGGAAGTTCATCGCGGTGTCGAGCGCGAGGGACATCATGATGGAGAAGGCGAAGACTGGCAGGAGCATGTTCACTATCTGCTGTGCCTTCCTATATTCCGCCGGTCTCTCCTATCACACGATCGTGCCGTTATCGCGGGGAAAGATCGTTACCCGCGACAACGTTACGATCAGGCCGCTGGCCTATGCGGGTTACTTCGTTCTGTTCGACGAGCAGCGCAGCCCTGCTTACGAGATCGTGTTCTTGCTGCAGTTCTTCGGCGGATTCGTCATGTATTCCGTCACGATCGTGACGTACGGACTCGCTGCGCTTCTCGTCATGCACGCGTGTGCGCAGATGAAGATCTTGATGTTACTGATGGAAGAACTTGTCGACGAGCAAGTGCGCAAAGAGAAAAATGCGGATGAGAAGTTGGCGGCGGTGGTCGAGCGTCAGATAAGGATACGAAAGTGAGGCGTTCGACTTCTCGTTTTTTTTTTTTCAATTTTACGCTTTATTTCGATTCTGCATTAGCAACGCTATTACTTTCAGTTTCTTGTATTTGGTGGAAGACACGCTGCAAAAGAGTAGTTTGTTTGAGATATTAGGAAATACCATAATGATGTGTTTCGTGGGATACTGTATCTTGATGGTAGGCAGAACATTCAAATCATGTCACGATGAACGAAACTTTCCAGACTATTACATTATCGCGATATGCATATGACATTCATTTATCAATATTTTGTCGCGGGAATCTCAATGCTGAGTGCATGTTGAACACGCAGGAGTGGCAAGACGGAAATACCGCGAACGTATGTACCTTTCTCGTTGCCCTCGCTTCCGACACGGTTAACATTTTTCTTCTCTGTTACATCGGCGAATATATTACAGCTACAGTAAGTTTATCGTGTATGTTCAAGTAATTTTAACACATTGACTTTAATTATCTTAATGTTCTGTCATTTCCGGCGCGTATCTAAAAATGAAATCTTTCATGAGTGAAAGCAATTCCGTAAATAATTATTACGATAGGCAGACCAAATAGCTTGGAGAACAAATATGCTAGAATGGTACCGTCTTCCAGCGAAGAGAACACGTGATATGGTGCTGATAATAATTATATCACATATTCCGTCAAAGATTACGGCAGGAAAATTTATTGTTCTCTCCTTAAAGACATTTGGCGATGTGAGCGAAAAATATATTTCTATCTTAACATTGCGACATCTGAAATCTGATTGATTTCGTATATCCTGTTAAAAGAAAGAATATAATAATAAATATTTATTAATCATTTTAGGTGATCAAGTCAGCAGTTGTGTATTTCAATATACTTCGCACAGTTGCTGATTAAACGACGATGATGATTATCAAAATAAAAATACAATTTGTAAATTATTCAAACTTTAGAAAAGTAAGTATAACTAGATATTAAAAAATGTATAGAAAAATGAATCTCACGGAGAATGTGCTATGCAAAATAATGAAGTTTCTCACAAATATTATATTTATTTATAAAATATCTAATAGTGTGTCTTCTGAAACAAAATAAGATATTCTGCAAAATATATAATTCGCTTATTTAATTCTTTCAATAACTGGCCTTGTGTATAGAAGCTGTTTGCTCGATTGACATGTACATCTTCAATAGTTAAGTAAATAGACAAGCTCGTAGAATATCATCAAAACTAGCTTCACATTGATTGTAAATTACAATTCAGAAAGAAAGTTAAATATAATGATTTTCCTAGTCGTTGCAAAAGTCAATGCACATAAGCGGATAAGAATACGTTTCATGGAAAGCAATCTCGCCTTACGTAAAAGCGATTTCGCTGTGTCGGTTGACATGCACATCTGCAGTATTTAAGCGAGCTCTCGTAGAACATTATCAAAACTGTTAGCTTTACAGTCAACATTGCAGAATTCAGAAAGAAAGTTGAATGTAATGATTTTCCTAGTCGTTGCAAAGTCAATGCACGTAAGCGGATAGGAATACATTTCATGGAAAGCAATCTCACCCCTCGGTGAACGACTTCATTTACAAACTTTTCTGCTTTTCTCTTCTCTCATGGAACGTTTAAATTCTTAACATGCGCAAGCATATGCGCGAGCGATGACTTCGCTGTCGAGCCTTGCCCTTCGACGACCAGTGGTGATTCAGTTCGCATTCAGGTTGCACGTTAAGTGCACGTTACGTGGACGGAACAAGTCTTGCCTGCAAGTATTGCAAGAATATTCATTGAAGTCCGCAGAGAAATGCGAAACGAACATCTTCAGAATGATATTTTGTACATCATGCAACCAACTCGCAATATTCTGCTCGCGCTCGGTGCTTGGCCCTCCCTCAATAACGAAAGATCATCCGTATGCTCGAAACTTCATAATCTTTTGTTAATCAGTATATCCTACACTCTTCTCTCTTGTGACATTATACCCGGTGTCCTTTTCTGGTTGATGGAAGAAACGGCGCGCATTCGATTGCAAATGATTCCTCTTCTTATCTTTGACTTCATGTCCGTGAGCCAATACGGTATCTTCATATCTCGCTATGATCAGCTCAGACGATGCTTGAAGCACGTCGAGGAGGATTGGGAAAATGTTCTCAGTGCGGATGCACGGAATATTATGCTGAAATCCGCAAGGACAGGGAAACGTCTGGTTATGATCTGTGGAGCCTTCATGTACAGTTGCAACTTTACATTCCGAGTAGTCCTGCCGTTGGCCCAGGGAAAGATCGTCACTGATCAGAATGTGACGATAAGACGTTTCGCCTCTCCGGGTTACTATTTTTCTCTCGACGTGCAAGTCAGCCCCATTTACGAGACGGTCTTTGTACTCCAGTGTATAACAGGAATCGTTACGGTTTCGGTCGTGACAAGTGCGTGCGGCCTCACGGCGATCTTCGTGGTGCACGCTTGCGGCCAATTGAAAATTCTGATCGGCTTGATGAAAAGTCTCGTGCAGAAACAGTGGAAAGAGGAGCGCGAAATGGATAAGAAGCTAGCTGAGATAGTCGAGCATCAAATAAGAGTACGTAAGTAAGTCCGTAATTTTATTTCAAACGTACTTACAGTTTTAACTTACTTATAATATAAATCAACATGTACTTATTAATAACGACATTTATTAAAAATGCTGCTCAATGAAAATGATTAATTTTACTCATTAATTTTTACTCATGCTTTTTTACCTACAATATTTACCTTCAATAGTATTAATTATTATCAATAATTGCAGTTTTTTACAATTGGTGCAGCATACCATGCAGGAAATATTTTTGATGGAAGTTTTAGCGAACACGATAACACTCTGTCTTTTAGGGTATTTTATGTTATTGGTTCGTAAGTTTAATTGATTTTAGTAAATTCAATAAATTGAATATTTTGGCATATTAAAATATTAAATAGAAAAGAAAGATTTGATAATTACCCTTAATTTAAATTTTTTATTTGAATTCAAATTTTAAATTCTCACAATGAACATTTCATTGATAAATAGTTATTTCAGATATATAGCTGATTAGTAATAATTAGGATATAATTACCTAAAGCATTTATATTTATAGGATTGGGAAAATAGGAATTTGATAACTGTATTAATGTATTTACTAAGTGTTATAAATATAACGACTCATATCTTTCTATTTTGCTATACTGGTGAGCAACTTACCAGCCAGGTATGTCTTACGAATATAAACGTATTCGATTTGTAGAGCAAGTATTAATGAAACACAATAACACAACGATAGGCAGAAAAGGTAGCTACGACATCCTGTGAACTTGAATGGTATCGTCTTCCGGACAGAAAAGCGCGTAGCATCATATTGCTGATGATTATGTCTAACGCGCCGGCTAGAGTCTCCGCTGGAAAAGTTGTCGATCTCTCGCTTAAGACATTTGGTGATGTAAGTCAATTAATTTTAAATTAATTTATTTGTTTCCACAGAAAACTATGTAAGTATACTGAAGCTTTTTAAAAAGTATAATTATTTGTCTTACCGCGTTAATTATAGTAATATAAATGATATATAAATATCAGTATTTTACATCAATATATTAACTAAATAAAATTTATCTAAAATCTTTTATTATAAAATAAGTGTCATGTCATTTATATACATATATTAATTTTACTAAACGTATACTTACTATTTGCAACAATAGTAATTATAGCTTATTGAAAACGAATCAGAGTAGAAAACCTGAATATGTTTTAGGTCATGAAAACAGCTGGAGCGTATTTTAATATGCTCCGAAATGTAGTCGATTGAATATTTAAATTCTAATAGTTGAATTATAATGTAAATTCGATATATTTGTCATATCATATTACGTCAATCAGTTGCGTACACGGATAAAATACAAAATTTTAATGCAATATAAATGTAATGCAAAATATTTAAATATATATATTTAATTATATTTTATGGAAAAATTCTGCTATTTAATGCCTTCATTATTACGTAATTTTACTAAGACTAAGCGGCATATTTATTATTTTTATCACAAGATTAAAAATTAATACTAGTTGATATGTACAAATAAAAATTATTTAATATATGACCACCAAAATTATTTCTTCCTGGCTAGCATTATACTTCAAGTTACGATATAGGAAGATATAAAGATAAATATGACCATTTTCCTAGTTGTTAGAAAGGCCGACGAACGTGGTTAAGAATATTTCCTTGGATAAGCAACTTTCCTCACAATTTCTACTGCTGTAGTCTTATATCCTTCACGCAACGTTTGAATTCCTAATGTGCAAACGCAGGGAGCTTCAGTTGCGAGTTTACCTCGCAATCAATTCTCATGTTTGATCATCAGTCGTGATTCACAACTCAAACTAAAACATTAAATGATTAAGAATCTTTTTTAGATTACGAAAACTGCTGCACATTTTAATATACATCAAATTATAATCCATATAATTAAATATTTAAGTAATAATTTTCTAATTTTAATATTATACATACATAAATCAGTAAAATTATATTTTCAAAAACAGGGTTAAGATGTATAAGTATAAAGTAATGCGATATAAATATATATATATCGCATTATTTTATATTTATACGTTATATTAATCCTGTTTTGCAAAATAAGAATTTACTGATTATTTTACTATCCTGCATAACGCAGAAATAATTTTTCCTGGCAAATTCAATATTGTGATTGAGACAAAACCAAGTCCATGAAGCAGGAAGAAATAAAGTTAGATATTATAACTTTCTTGGTTGCTGTCAGGAAGGTTGACGGATAAAAATACATTTCACGGGAAGCAAGCAATCCCTTCGTGATTCTTCATCATTTTACTTTCAAACTTCATCCATTTCGCGAGCTTACTCAAGAATTCTAAACGCACGCTATTATTTATTCGTTTGATATGACTAGTCGATTGTGCGGAACGCAAGCGCATTTGCGTACCGAGCTATCCTCCGAGTGGAAGGTAGCTCGCTGCGATCAGTGATGAAAAAGCACGCACTCCGGTCGTTGTTCTGCGCGTTATATAACGTTTTGTATGATAAAGCTATAACGTCACGAAGTGGAGTTCGTATAAGTATACAATAGTCACTGTAGAAATGTATCAAAATAAATATTATGAAGAAGACATAAAGTACACGATACACCTAAATCGTGTCGTTTGCCGTCTACTGGGCGTCTGGCCGGAATCGGAGTCCTCGTTTCTCGAAAATCTCAAGAGGTTCTTGCTGATTCTGAGT
Organism: Tetramorium simillimum; assembly: GCA_011636635.1. Lineage (NCBI taxonomy): Eukaryota > Metazoa > Arthropoda > Insecta > Hymenoptera > Formicidae > Tetramorium > Tetramorium simillimum. The sequence goes on along the minus strand of VBVQ01000836.1, from coordinate 26,257 downwards.
TGGTACTTTTTCCTCGGTTGCGAACTAATTCCGGCAACCCTGTACATGGTACTCGTAGAGAAACGATTCCGCGTCAGATTGAAACTTTTAAGCACCGTGATATACTCGATAATGGCGTTCATCAAGTACAACAGCCTGTTGCTTAATAAAAACCAGATAAGAAATTGTCTAGCCCAGGTGAAGGATGACTGGCGAAATGTCGCGAGCATGAGCGATCGTGTTTTCATGCTTGACAAAGCTAGGATTGCAAGACGTTTGCTCATTGTGTGCAGCACGTTCATGTACATCTCCGGCTTGTACTTTCGCACGATCGTGCCGTTGAGCAAGGGAAAGATCGTCACCGCTCAGAACATCACGATCAGACACTTGCCGTGCCCGAGTTATTTTGTATTGTTCAACGGGAACGTCAGTCCCGCGTACGAGATCGTGTTCTTTATACAGTTCGTCGCTGGATTTATCAAGTACACCATCACGGTGGCCATCTGCAGTCTCGCCGCCCTCTTCGTCATGCATATATGCGGGCAGCTGGAAATACTGATGGGTCTAATAAACAATCTGGTAAACGATACGGAGGAGAAAAATGTGGACAGGAAGCTGACTTTGATTGTAGAACATCAGATCAAGATGGGGAAGTAAGTCTTGCTCATCTTTCATATTTCAGTCATATTTCTATACTTGTATCTATTTATTCTGATTATTATGTCAAGACGGGTGTTTGCGAAATCAATTAAACTCTGTACATTTATACATTACGTTAATGGGCTGCGTCCTCTTTTACTTTGTTATGAAGTTCTTCTTTTAATGTGACAGGTAAAGATTTTCTAACGAAAATTTGTGCGCATCCCTTTGTAGTTTCTTACGATTGGTGCAGAGCGTTTTGGAGTATACGAGCTTGTTAGAAGTATTGGGATGTACGATAATTGTATGTCTCCTTGGACACGCTGTTATCACGGTGCGCCTAAATAATTTTGCAGTGATAATAGCTCGCACAATTTTAAAAGTTGATGTTATTTTATTATGTTTAAAATATATGCTGTTTCGCATACACGCGGCCTTGATGTATATAATTGTCGATGTTATAGGAGTGGGAAGATCAAAACGTTATATCTTTGTGCTCCTATCTCATTTTCCTCGCGTCAATTGTGTTCACCGTTTATATCTTTTGTTTTATCGGTGAACAACTTTCTGTAGAGGTATCGTATCATACATTTATTACTGATAAGTGCTTAAACAGTAAGTTAATAAGTAGTAAAATGGAATATCGAAAATTCTTTTTCTTTTTAATTTTCGTTTTATACTTGTAAATAATGTTAATGAAACTAGGGAGAGAAATTAGCATTAACAGTATGTACGTTTGCTTGGTACCGTCTTCCGAATGCGAAAGCACGAGCACTGATTATACTCATAGCCATGTCGATTGTTCCAACGAAACTTAGAGCCGGGAAATTCTTCGAGCTTTCCGTCAGAACTTTTGGTGATGTAAGTAACAATTTTACAGATAAAGAATGATTAACGAAAATGTATATTATATTCTAGGTCGTAAAAACGGCTGTGACGTATCTTAATTTTATTCGAAGAGTGATGGATTGATAACACTTTGCATAAAAATATTTGACTGTTATTTTCTTGTAGAGATGTAGAGATGTAGCGTCATTCAGTAGAAATATTAATATAAAAATAAAAAAATATTAAATTAAAAAATATTATAACGCAAATTTTCTTTTAATATTACTTTTGACCCTGAAAAAAAAAGATATATTTTGCGAAATATAAATTTCTTCGATTCAATTACATTTCTCTTATAAAACAAATGCGTTAAGTATATCATTGTGTATATGTTTATTATGTGATGTCTTTAATTGTACTATTATTTCATCAACATTATTTAACTTCAAATTTGTTAGCAATATTTTTAAAATTTTTCACAGCTCTTTCAAGTTCAACAGGAACACATTGTAATGCACAATTTTTCCGACTATTGATATAACGTATCTTGTTGTGCTAATGTTTCATTGCAAGACATATTACATTCAATTATGTTATTACTTCATCTTAAACATACTAATCATATATCCTTCAAGAACTCATAGAATATCACTTTCTATGTTGGAATAAAATAAAAAAAATTATACAGATGTTATAGTGCTACTGATTAATTATATATTTTAGTGAGCAATTTATGCTATTTAATATCTTCACTAATAGATCTTACCAAAAATAAATAACATCTATTACTTTTTATTGCAAAAAATTAAAAATGATTAACTATTAATTAATACTAGTTGATATACACAAAATGTTCAATACACGTTCAATGACCAAAACTATTTTGCCTTGATCGGTATTACACTTCTAACACAAGTTACGATGTAGGAAGGCATAAAGATAAACATGATGGTTTTCCTAGTTGCTACAAAGACTGACGACTAGAAAAGAATACTTTCCTTAGAAATCATCCCTTTTGACGAACAACTTTCCTCATAATTCTACGGCTGTAGTCTCATAAATTCTACGGTTGTAGTCTCTGCTCTCCACGCAACGTTTGAATTCTTAATATATGCGAACGCAGGGAAGCTTCAGTTGTGAGTTTACCTCGCAATCAATTCTCATGTTTGATCATCAGTCACGATTCACAACGCGAATTAAAACATTAAATGGTTAAGAATATATTTTAGATTATGAAAATAATTGTATATTTTAATATTATACTATATTATACTCTAACATTGAATTTAAATTTTAATTATCGAAATTTTAACATTACATGTACGTGCACAGGAAAATCAGATTTTGAAAAATAGTGATTATTATATATATATCAAATATAGATCAATGCAATGTAAATATATATCGTACATACAGTTGATCATTTTATTATCCTTCCGTAACGTAAAACTAATTTTTCCTGGGAAATATAATATTGTGACTGAGACAATTCCCAATCTACAAAGCAGGAAAAAACGAAGTTAGATATTATAACTTTCCTAGTTGCTATCAGGGAAGCGGATAAAAATACATTTCAAGGGAAGCAATCCCTTTGTGAGTCTTGATAATTTCACTTTCAAACTTCGTCCATTTCGCAAGCTCACTCAAGAATTCCAAACGCACGTTATTACTTATTCGATTGACATGACTATTCAATTCTACGGAACGCAAGCGCATTTACGTACCGAGTTTTCCTCTGAATGGGAAGGTAGCTCGCTGCGATCAGTGATGAAAAAGCACGCATCTGATCACTGTTCTGCGCGTTGTATGGCATTTCTTATGACAAAGCCGTAACGATATAAAGTGGTGCTCGTATACGATAATCATACTAGAAATGTATCCAAATGAAAATTACGAAAACGACATTAAGTACACTACACAACTAAATCGTGTCATTTGCCGGCTATTGGGCATCTGGCCGGAAACGGAATCCTCGTTTCTCGAAAGTCTCAAGAGGTTCTCGCTGATATTGGGCTGCTACTTTCTCCTCGGATGTGAACTAATTCCGACGATCCTGTACATAATATTCATAGAGAAACGATTTCGCGTCAGATTGAAGCTTATATCGTCCGTGATGTTCACGATAGTGGCAGTCCTCAAGTACAGCTGCCTGGTGCTCAGCAAGAACCAAGTGAGAAATTGCCTGACGCGAGTGAAGGACGACTGGCGAAACGTCGCGAGCGCAAGCTCTCGTAATTTTATGATTAACAAAGCCAAGACTGCGAGACGTTTGCTCCTTCTGTGCGGCATATTCATGTACACTTCCGGACTATATTTTCGCACGATCGTGCCGTTGAGCAAGGGAAAGATCGTCACCGCTCAGAACGTGACGATCAGACATTTGCCGTGCCCGAGTTATTTTATTCTGTTCAACGGGAACGTCAGTCCCGCGTACGAGATTATATTTTTTATACAGTTCTTGTCCGGATTTATTAAATACACCATCACGGTGGCCATCTGCAGTCTCGCCGCTCTCTTCGTCATGCATACATGTGGACAGCTGGAAATACTAATGGCACTAATAAATAATCTGGTGAACGAAACGGAGGAAAGAAATTTGGACAAGAAGCTGATGTTGGCCGTAGAGCATCAAATCAAAATGCGGAAGTGAGTTTTATATCAATTATATTCTATATATAACTATTTATTCTTATGTATCATGATAAGCTGTAAAATCGATTGAATTTTGTATAAAGTTGATGCGTTATTGTATGTGCGATGTATTTTATTTTATTTTATTACACTGAGTTCCTCTTTTAATGTGGCAGGTAAAGATTCTCTAACGAAAATTTGTGCGCGTCCCTTTGTAGTTTCTTACGATTGGTGCAGAGCACTTTGGAGCATACGAGCTTGTTAGAAGTAGCGGGATGTACGATAATTGAATGTCTCCTAGGACACGATATTATCACGGTGCGCCTAAATAATTATACAGTGACAATAGCTCGCATAAATTTATGTTTAAACGTCGAAGCTATTTTATTATATTTGAAACATTATGTTATTTCACATACATCGCGGGTTTGATAAATATAATTGTCGATCTTACAGGAATGGGAAGATCAAAATGTTATATCTATGTGCTCCTATCTCATTTTACTCACGTCAATTGGGTTCAACATTTATATCTTTTGTTTCATCGGTGAACAACTTGCTGTAGAGGTATCATGAATTTGTTGTTAATGAAATACTTATAATAATTATTTTAATAAGTAGTAAGACGAAAAATATATCGGACCCTTTTTTCCGATTTTTATTTTATACTAGTAAATAACTTGTTAATGAAACCAGGGTGAAAAATTAGCATTAACAGTATGTACGTTTGCTTGGTACCGTCTTCCGAATGCGAAAGCACGAGCATTGATATTAGTCATAGCCATGTCGATTATCCCGACGAAACTCAAAGCTGGGAAGTTCTTCGATCTTTCCATCAGAACTTTTGGTGATGTAAGTAACGGGTTTACTGATAAAGAATGATTAACAAAGATATACATTATATTCCAGGTCGTTAAAACGGCTGTGACGTATCTTAATTTTATTCGGAAAATGATGGAATAATAATTCGCCTTGTATAAAAATATTTGACTGCTATATTCTTGTAATTGTGGAATTCTTGTTACTGTGTAATTATTCTTGTAATTGTAGCGTCATTCAATAGAAATATTAATGTAAGAATAAAAAAATATTAAAGTAAAAAATATTATATAATCCAAATTTTCTGTTTACATTTACACTGGAAAAAAATAAGATATTTTGCGAAATATAAATCTCTTAAATTCAAATACATTTCTCTTATAAAATGATGCATTACATCGTTACGTATATGTTCAGTTTTATTTTTGGCTTCCTGTTTATACTGAAAACATATGCTGAATATACATAAAAGTGTTATATAAGATATCATAAAATCTTTATCTGTTCATCCTACTCTTTGAAGAAGAAATAATTAATATATTTAAGACAACGAGATAGACATTATGTTAAATACGTTTTTCTATTGTATTTAATGTCTATAACTTGCTATTAGAACCAGAAAAAGAAATTGGCATTAGCATAAATGTTCAGATTACACGACTGTCATTTATAATTTTTGTTTGATTCACTATATCTCTCGCTTCATTTTCCACAGCAAAATATTTCAATGAACACGTAGTGATCAACTTACTATTCAAAGATCAATACAACACGTGCGGTTTTCCTTCGCCGTGCTCTCTATTTTTTTCTCGCTATTTTCTCGTGCTTTCTAAAGTCGCTAGACTTCCCGTCGCAGTGCACCCTTCCTCGAATACGAACATCCCGAACAACTTTCGTAACTTTGCCGTGATTTACAAGAGGGGGAAAAAAAATCGTGGATAACAATCATTACGTCTACCGTCAATCCCTCACCTCTTCCGTTCTCGAAGACGCAAGCGCACCGCTACTCGCATTTTCCGCTTTGCGACGGTACATCCGATCAGTTCTCTGTCGGCTACGTCAAGATCAAGTGGATCCTCAAGTCATGCACGTGAATATCCTTCATCGCGATGACATCAGGAGCACCGTGCACGTCACGCGCGGTGTCCTAAATGTAATTGGAGTGTGGCCGTTGTTCGGCGACTCGTCCACTATCAGAATCATCCAGATAAAGATACTCAGAATTCTATCCCAGGCTCTGCTTTACTTCATCTTCGTGCCGGGCGTGCTGAAAATATTTCTCAAGGAGTCGAACGCGCGTCGTCGTCTCAAGATGATCGGTGCAACTGCTTAATGGCAGTGTTAAAGCACGCGATGCTGATCCACCGAAGCGATCGGATCAAGGATTGCATCGAGTACATCAAGGAAGACTGGAGTAAGGCGAGCCTGAAAGAGGACCGCAGGATCATGCTCGGCAACTCGAGGATCGGACGCAGCCTCGCGATCCTCTGCGTGGCCTTCGTGTTCGGCAGCGGATTCTCATATCGCACGATCGTTCCGTTATCGCGCGGAGTCATCGTCACGCCGCAGAACGTGACAATTAGGCCGCTGGGTTTCGCGGGCTACTACGTATTCATCGACCCGCAAAAGACGCCAACTTACGAGATTATCTTCACGATTCAGTTCCTCTCCGGATTTGTGCAGTATGCAGTGACCAGCGGAGCCTGTAGTCTGGTAGCTCTTCTGGTGCTGCACGCCTGTGGCCAGTTAAAAATTCTTATTGCCAGAATAGAGGATCTCACGCGTATCGAATACGTCTCTGATAAAAGAGCCAACGTGAAACTGGCGGCCATCGTGAGGCAGCACATCAGAATTAAAAGGTAACGTTATTATGTCATCGTGTGTGGAAAAAAAATTCCATGACTGCTCCTTTATAAACATAAAGAAAAAGTTGAAAATAAAATATTATTAATACTATTTAGCTTTTTAAGCAAGGTAGAAGAAATTTTTCAATACATATGTTTGGTGGAAGTAGTCGGGTGTACGTTTATCTTGTGTCTTCTTGGATACTATATAATAATGGTATGCAAAATAATTGACAAGCGCTTAATATAAATCAAGAATGTACGTAGATTAAAATGTCTTAATTAATAGAAGATATTTTGATACTTGTTTTACAGGAGTGGGAAAATAACGATGCGGTGTCTATGTTAACGTACACTATACTTCTCTTGACGTTCATTTTTAATATTTTCATACTATGTTTCATCGGCGAGCTTCTCACAGATCAGGTATTGATCGATAATTGTTGCTTGATCAGTATGGTAAGAATTATTTATTTATTATGTCATCGTATTGTAGAGTACTAAAATGTACATTACTTTCTGTACTGTTGACTGGTATCGAATTCCGCATAAAACTGCTCGCGGTCTCGTTTTGACAATCGCGATGTCTAGCATTCCCGTTAAAATCACCGCGGGAAAATTTATGGATCTATCTCTCAATAGTTTCGGCGCCGTAAGTGCTCCACATATTTTCATTTCAGTCACTTAAAATGACTTTAAATAATATTAATTTTCTAATCATTCAAAACGAAATAAAAAAAATATTAATCTTATAATCAAAAATTATCATTGAATGTGTAATTATGTATTTTTCAGATTATGCGAACATCGGTTGCATATCTGAATATATTGCGTACAACTAGCATTTAAAGCTGCGATTCGTTAGATGAAGGAACTAAATTTCATCTGTAGAAAATTCTGGATTTCAATTAAATGTATAGCACCATTAGTACGAGAGATCAACACAGCATGAAAATTCTTGGATTCGTTTATCATTATACTCCTGCGTTGAAAATAGAACGTATAATCTTTATACATTTTTATATTCAAATCATTGTCACGTCACGCATATAACTTAGCATTAAACAAATTTTCATATCGTTGCAACGGATTTTTCAATTGCGAGAATAATGTATTAATATTTTACTTACATGACATTCTGCAGCACAAGCAACATGCGGCACAAATTACACTTGACCTTACCCTTTCTGATTCTCAAATTTAAACTTTACAAAATTGCATGATGCTACGCGTCGCGTGATGTCTCTTTTCTTCGCCTGTCAACGCTGCATTTACCCGACAATTGGGCACGTAAAATTCGCCAACCTCTTTCGCAACCCCGACATTATGCGCAGACGTTTTATGCACGCAAGCGCGCTACACTCCACCCTTACCGCAAAAAAAAGACCACCCATCACGATACACATCCGTCCAGTCATGCTCGAGTTTCTGGTCCCGCCTGACCATCTGTCAGCCGTGAGCCCGAAATGCGGAAACGCTATTAACGGAACTAACGGAAATTCTCAGCGCTCGGGAAAGAACGATACAAGCGCAAAACTCGTGGTCCAGAATTTAATCGCGTATTAAATTTGAATTTAATAAAAAAAGAGAGAACATTAAATAAAAATTATGGATGAAAAGATAATAACGCAAGGCTCATCGAAGACGAACAGACACGAATTTCAAAACGATTACAATTATGCCGTGCAAGTGACTCGCGTTATCCTGCGAATGATAGGTGCGTGGCCGATTTCCAGTTCCGCTTCCAACTTGGAAAGGATCGCAACCTGTTTACAAAAAATCATTTGCTACTTTCTATTCGCGTTCATCATCTTGCCGGGACTTCTGCGGGTGTTTCTGAAGGAACACGAGTTTAAACGTAGAGTCAGATTGCTAGCGCCGATTCTAAATTGCTGGATGGGTTGCATGAAGTACAGCTTGCTCATATACCACGCGAGAGAGATCCAATCTTGCCTGACGCAGGCGTGGCAGGATTGGAGAAACGCGATCGATTGGAACGAACGGCAAGAGATGCTGTCCAAAGCAAGGACAGGCCGGAAGTTCGCGATCTTTTCCGCCGCCTTCATGTACATCGGTGGACTGTCCTACCGCACCCTCGTGCCGCTCTCAAAGGGTCGTATGCTCTCACCGATGAACGTCACGGTGAGAGCGCTGTCCTGTCCGAGCTACTTCATCAAGTTCGATGGTGAGGTCTCGCCGGCGTACGAGATCGTCTTTACTCTGCAGTTCTTCGCAGGACTGATCACGTATTCGGTAAGATGTGGTGCAGCCGGACTGGCCGCGTTTTTCATCATGCACGTTTGCGGACAATTGAGCATTGTAATTGGTAAGCTGCAACATCTCAATAATATGCCGAAACCCGACGATCGAGCTGTCGCGATATTGCTGGCTGATATCGTGGAGGATCAGATAAAAATAAAAAAGTGAGTCTACAAAAATGTGTGAGAAGGAAAAGATTTTTTACGTAAATAAGACTTATTAATTTTAGAATTTATGCGAATAATTACAAAACGAAATCGATGATAAAACTGGCATATTGTTATTGCAATAAATTCTTGCAAATTACATTACTACTGGAAAAAATATAATAGAATATTCAATTTGAAATTATAAATTAAAAATTAAAATAATAAACTGTAACACTAACAAAAAAAATTAATATTTTTTTATAACGTGACTCATTCGTTTACAGTTTCTTGAAACAAGTAGAGGATACTATGCGACATGTATGGTTAGTGGAAATAATGGGTTCTACGGTACTTTTATGCCTTTCCGGGTACTACATTATTATGGTAAAACTGACGAACAAAATTTTCGCGCGACTTTTATATATTCATGGATAATAATTTGATAATTCAAATAATTCTAGCATAGAAATAAAAATGGTAATATTTGTCATAAATTATTTCATACATTTCGTGTACTGTGTTAATCTTATAGGAATGGCAGAATAATGATACGACAGCTATGTTAACTATGTCTGTGATGCTTACATCTTTCACTTTTTCCATTTTTACTAATTGCTACGTCGGTCAACAATTGACAAATCAGGTAGCAAGCGTTGACATTACTTGCTGTTAGGCACACATCAGCGTTTTCATAAATATTTTTCACTAAATATACACTTAATTAATTATAACAGAGCATCGATGTTGGATTAATGACATCCACGATGAATTGGCATCGTTTTGAGTACAAAAGAGCTCGCACTTTAATCCTCATAATGGCAATTTCCAATATTCCGACGAAAATCTCGGCAGGCAGAATTATGGAAATGTCCCTATTGACATTCAGTAGCGTAAGTATGAAAGCTTGTCTTATTCTCATTTATCAAGAATAAATAATTTATTTATTTCGTTATTTCATAGATCGTTAAAACATCGATGGCATACTTTAACATGCTCCTAAAATTCTCATGATTGTAATAAAATAATTATTATAACGATATAGTACTCAATTATTAATCTGTAATTAATATTCGTAATTAATATTATTATCTGGTTGAATATTGGACTGAAATGAATAAGATGACCAAAACATACTTTAATTTTAATCTTGTCCTTTCCCTTTCATAGATATGTAAACGTTTCATGAGAAATCAGGGAAAGTTGAACAGCAAGTTTTCGGCATATTTTACATTTACTTAAGATTTTTAATTTTTAAGACTTAGAGATTCATTATTGACTTAATTAATAATTCGCGTACCACTGTTCAATATAATCCACGATCTACAATGACCTAACACAAGACAAACGGCCTTTTACTAAAGGCCGTCTCGTGTGAATCGATCCTGTTCTGTAATTATCTCGTACCAGCAAAAAATTGTGCACACGCAACCCCTTTGTACTGAACTTTGAACTGTGCTGCGACAGAGGCACCGCGGTGATTCACGCAGACGCGAGACCCGTGCATAATGAAAACCGCCGGGTTTAGTCGTATTTTTATCTCAGTTGCGATCGCGCGACCGCTTCGCAAACAAGTGAAAGGGAAAATCGGGTTCTCTCCCGGCTCGTCCATATGCATGCCATGATCGGGCAAACCGATTTATGGAATTCCAACTATGAGAACGACTTTAGATACACCGTGCAGGTGGTGCAGGTGCACAGACTGATCCTGGGACTGATCGGTGTGTGGCCGAACCTGGAGAAACCCCGGAAACTGACGAGATTTCTGAGGGGATTCCTTAGGACTGTGTGTTACTTCCTGCTGTCCTTCAACCTGATACCGTGGATGCTACACATGTTTCTAATCCTGGACACGTTCAAGAGCCGGCTCAAGATGACCGGCGCGCTTTGCTTCTACATTATGATACCTGCCATGTACAGCACGCTGATGTTGCGGGAGGATCGCATCAAAAAGTGCATGAGGCACTTGCAAGAGGACTGGCAAAACGTACGGGACGCGGGCGATCGCAGAATCATGTTGGACAAGGCGAGAGCCGGGCGTTTCATCCTCATTTGCATCACGCTATTCCTGTTCACCAGTGGCTTCACTTACCGTCTGATTCAGCCAGTACTCCGACGCAAGATCGTAATCGGAAATGTGACGATCAGACCGCTGGTGCAGGGAAACTACTTTATCTTTTTCGATCCGCAGCAGAGTCCTGCTTACGAAATTGTGTTTTCGATGCATCTGGTGACCGGCGTTCTCATATATATCGTGAAAAGCAGCGTCTGCGGGATCACCGCGTTGTTCACCTTGCACGCTTGCGGACAACTTAAGATGTTGGCCGCTTGGCTCGAGAAATTGGCCAACGAAGATCAATGGTCGAAAAATCGCGTCGTTGCTCGCAAATTGGCGGCGATTGTCATGCATCACGTGAGGATACGTAAGTAAGTAGCTGAAATGTTACGTATTTTTCATTAATTACAAATTTCTTTTTTGCAATTTGTCTCAATATATATATGAAAACTTTACATTAAAATGTTAATAATTTCACTTATAGTGTTATTTGGAATTAATTAAATGCCTTTATTATGAAAATTAAATTCAGAAAGAGTCTGAGTAAATTTACTCCTTGAATCGGCCTTGTACGATTAAAAATTTTATCAGTAAAATTTATTATATTAATTTGAAAAAAGTTTTTAACATACATTATTGAAAATTACAATAATCTCGAATAATCTCGAATTTTAGATTTTTACATCAGATACAAGACGTTGTAGGAGAAATGTGTTTTATCGAAATTACTGGAAGTACATTAATATTGTGTCTCTTAGGTTATTACGTAATAACGGTATGCGTACAATAGCGATGCACTGTATTTATTAATATTTTATATCTTTTATGCAATCTGCGTGCTGAGTTTTTGTAGTTTTGCGCGCTCTAAGTTTTTCAGATGAAATAATACATTCTAGGGATGGGAACGAAATGATGCAGTATCCTTTACGACATATGCCATAATGCTTGTATCGTTTACTTTTAATATTTTTATATTATGTTACATAGGGGAAATTTTAAATACACAGGTAAGAAATGTTTCAATACAAAAATATTTTAAACCGTAAAATTACATGAAAATAAAATACTGTAAAAGAAGAAATAGTAAATATATTTAAAGGAAATTTTTAAATTTTGATAATAAGATGCTAAGTATAAACAAGCACTTGTTGCGCTTTACATGACAGGGGAGCAAAGTAAATACAACTTGCTGCACGATCGATTGGTATTGCTTGCCTAGTAAAGAAGCTCGTTGTCTTATCCTAGTAATCGCCATGGCCAGATATCCTACGAGGCTCACGGCGGGTAAAGTAATCGATCTTTCATTCAGCAGTTTCAGCGCCGTAAGCAATTTTGTTTGTACATTTACACTCACAACGTAATAATAACAAAGAGAAATTTCCATGATCATAATTATATATTTAATTAAAATATAACTTATAAGAATTATTTTATTAACATATTCCGATAAAATATTTTCTTCAAAGACGCATGTAAATATATAAAATATTTTATACAAATAAAATTTATTTAACTTTTAGGTCATTAGAACCGCGATGGCATATTTAAACTTATTGAGGACAGTCACTCTATAACTACGTGAATATTACATTATATTTGAGAGAATTTATTACATTCAGCAGAATAAATATTTGTAATTCTAAATTTTAAATAGCATGCAGATTCGATTTTGTCTTTAATCTTCGGAGATTTTTACTATACCAAAAACTCTGACATTTTTCTATTTACAAAAAATATAATTCAAGTTTCAATTATTAATAGAAGAATTTATATAATTAAATTAATACACCTTATATATAATATATAGAATAACACCATTTTTTTACTGTTTATATCGCGAACTTCAAAGCATAAGTCTCTTTCTACGAGAAATATATTTCCGTCAGACACATTGCAAAGACTAAACCGCACATTCATCAGCTTGCTCGTAACATTTCTTCTTTCTTCACGATTTTTTAAAACGGAATCCAGTTCAAATATAACTTTATGTCGTTTCCCTCTTAGTGTCTACCAACATGGTAGCTATTATAAGATGCACCTTTCAGGAAACGATTCTCGAAGCACCACGTACCCTTTTCAGATAATCGCGCAAAAGTTTCCCGTAACTCGCTTAGAAAATTTCCGCGTAAAATCCCTTTTTTTCTTCCACGGAGACTACAAAGTAGCGCAAGCGCAAATCACGCCGGGGACAAGCTCGAAGCTTCGCGACTGTCAGTACGTATCAATCGTCCATACTGTGATAATGGAGAATCCACCCTCTTATCTTGATACCCATAACGAACCTACAAAGCCGTGCAATCTGAATTATAAGAATGATCTTCGGGCCAACATGCTACTAAATATTTATGTCATGAAGGTGGTCGGCACTTGGCCGTTTAGACATTCCTGGAGCGAGACGCTGTGGAACAGAGTGCAGAATGTAATCTGCTACATGCTGCTGGCCTTCCTTCTGATTCCCAGCAGCGTGTTCATCGTCCTGGAGATCAAGGACTTCTACAACCAATTGAAGCTCGGCAGCGCTCTCACCTTCTTCTTCATGGCCGTGATGAAATACAGCGCCCTGCTCCTACGCGAGGACGACATACGTAGATGCGTCGACTACATCGAGGGTGACTGGAGGAACGTGAAGTACACGGAGGAGAGAAAGATCATGCTGGAGAACGCGAACTTCGGCCGCCGGCTGATGATCGTCTGCAGCTTCTTCATGTACGGCGGCGTCGTGCTGTATTTCGTGGCGATACCGCTAACTCGCGCGAAAATCGTCGAAGAGGACGGCAATCTCACCTATCGCAGGCTGGTGTTCCCAATACCCCACGTGATCATCGACGCACGTCGCAGTCCCGTCAACGAGATCATTTATTTCATCCAATGTTGTGGCGGCTTTGTCGCCCACAACATCACGGTGGCCGCGTGCGGCTTGGCAGCCCTTCTCGCGATGCACGCTTGCGGACAGCTGCAGGTACTCATATCCTGGATGAACCATTTAGTTGACGGTCGAGAAGGCATTAACGACACCGCGGACGAAAGACTGGCTAAGATAATACAATTGCATGTGCGCATCTTGAAGTAAGTATGACTTCGAACATAGTTGAAGCATTTTCTTGTCAAAAGTTACGATACCAGAAATTAAATTATACCGACATTAACTAATGCTATGGATTAATTGAATATATTTGACAGTAATTTAAACTTAATTAAGTGGCAAGTAAAATTTTTTTAATCAAAAGATAGTGTGCAATAATATATAAATCTTATAAAAAAGAAATACTATTACTTTAACGTTTTTAGCTTTATATCGCTAATCGAAGAATTGTTGAATGAGATATCTCTGGTCGAAGTTGTGGGATGTACGTTGAATATATGTTTCGTCGGATATTATTGCATGATGGTACATGTCTATTTAACATAATAATATGTCAGTTTAATATAATAAATTCATGAACACTATATTGTTGCAAATACTATATCAAAGAATTATTAATCCTTTTTCGATGTTATTGGCATAAATTTTGTACATTGTAGGAATGGGATATTAAACAACCTGTGAGCGGCTTAACATACCTGATTCTTCTCATTTCGCTAACCTTCAACATATTTATATTTTGTTATATAGGCGAACTTTTGACGGAACAGGTACATCAGTTATTTTCGAAAACGTCATTACACAATGCGAATCCTTCGAACAACGATATATAAAAGCTTCAGATAATTATAAATATTTTCGTGATAATCATCTCTAACAGAAATCTTGTGACAGACTGTAAAAGTACGTGAGAGCTCGTACATGATTGAATGGCACCGACTTCCGAAAAAAAAGAGCCTTGCAATCATCTTGATAATATGTATGTCCAATGCGACTACCAGGCTCACTGCTGGAAATATAATTGAATTGTCCATCAGCAGCTTCGGTGATGTAAGTACTTTACTCATATTTAAATTTTAAAAAAATAAGAAAATTTTGCAATTTTTATGAATATTTTTTGAAGCTCAAAAGATTGATACTTCATAAAAGAAATTAATATGTATCGAGATAAAAAAATCTGTTAAGTTTTATGTGCGAAATAAATACGTTTTGTTTGTTGATTATGAATTAATTTAATATTATATAACAATGAAATTATCTTAAAAACAATAGGTTATCAAATCCTCAGTTGCTTACTTGAACATGCTACGAACATTTACTACTTGAAAAAGTACGATTTGAATTATAGTAGTATTCACTGAATGATATTAAATCTTTCAAGAAACAACAGCAAACTTTATATGAGTATGTTTATTCAACGAATCTTGATAATTATCCTCCGAATAAAAGTCGATATATATAATATAATGTTTTATTTATTACATGGTACTACTTGAAGATAAATTTGTCTCTGATATTAATCATAAGTTTGACTAATATTATTAAATACGAGCATTTGTATACTATACGTTATTCATATATTAATAAATCACTGATGCTCAATACAAAGCAACGAGCTAAAATACTTTGCAATATTTCTTCATGAAAAAATATATTTCGTATAATTGAAAAACATATTTAAATGATATTAGAAAATGATTTTATTCTATTATAAAAGAATTTTTATCATTTAGAAATATAATTATACAATATGACAAAACATTTTCTTGATTAAAAAACAGATTACAACATTAATTTCTACAATATGTGTAAATATGTAATTTATATATGTATATGTATGCGTATGCAAAATTGTATCTCTCATTGTATAATTGTATTAGAAAGTATCGTATAATACTTTACGCTACATTTGCTCCTCGGGTTCCGATAAGTCGCGGAAAATATCTCCGCGAAGAATGAAAAAATCTTTTCGTTCATAATTCATGAACGGACAGGTGCAGTTCCACATGAGGAAACCTTAATCCCCCTCACGGAAATCGAGAATTGCGTCTGCAAAGTTTACCCTTCGTGTTCTGCCGATCGCTTGATCGCCCCTTTCTCAGAAAGGAAGTTGCGCGGAACGGCGCAGTCGCATCTGACTTTCCACGCTCAAAGTCTCGCGCATTCCTCTCAGTAACCGTCGAGCTCTCGCTCCTTCGATAATGCTAGAAAACATGATGGAAAGAACGAATTCTGTCGCGACGATCTACAATCATGACAAGGACATGGAACTGACGGTTCAGCTGAATCGTTGGATCCTGCAGCCGATCGGTGTCTGGCCGAAATTAACCGAGATCTCATATATCGAAAGATACACGTACGGGCTGGTGAATATAATTTGCACCAGCCTGATCGGCTTCCTCTTCGTACCCTCTGCCGTCTACATGGCACTCGAAATGGACAACACGTATCACATCTTGAAACTTTCCGGGCCGCTGAGTTTTTGTCTAATGGCCGTTATCAAATACTCCTCGCTAATCTTCCGCGAGAATGATATTCGCAGTGGTATCAGGCACATTGAGAACGACTGGATGAACACTCAGCATTACGGCGATCGGATCATCATGATCAGGAACGCGAAGTTCGGCCGACGTCTTGTGGCGATCTGCGCGTTCTTCATGTACGGCGGTGCCGTATTTTATTATCTCGCCGTGCCCTTCAGTAAAGGCAAAATCACAGAGGTAGATGGAAATCTGACGTATCGGCCACTAGTGTATCCGATCGCTAGAGTGATCGTTGACGCGCGATATAGTCCCATCAGTGAGATTCTCTTCTGGATTCAGTGTCTGTCGGGTTTCATAGCACACTCCATCACAGCCGGTGCATGCAGCTTAGCAGCCGTGTTCGCGATGCACGCTTACGGCCGTCTAGAAGTCTTAATGCAATGGATTGAACATCTAGTTGACGGTCGGGAAGATCTCTGCGATAATGTGGATGACAGATTGACTATGATCGTGCAGCAGCACGTTCGAATCTTACGGTAAGGTATTCTTCGAAGGACGTCAATGTCTTTGGAAATTCTCATTTAAAAGTGTCATTAAAAATCAATTAAAATGCACTCTATATGTATGTAAAGAGTATTAAAATTCATTTGTATTTATTTATTTTTTGAAATCCTGACAAATATCTGATAATCTATCATTATGTTTCAGTTTTATATCACTAACGGACAAAGTGTTGCGGGAAATATCTGTTGTGGAAATTGTAGGATGCACGTTAAACATGTGTTTTCTTGGATATTATACTCTTACGGTATGCATATCGTACAAAAAGTACGTACCATGCTAGACGCATTGTTATTTCGAAGCAAACTCCGAAGACGACGTGAATTTACGTGCGTCCTCGAATATAGTAATCTTTACGTTCCAGGAATGGGAGAGTAAAGAGACTACGAGTTATATAACGTATACTGTCTTGCTTATTTCTCTTACGTTCAACATTTTTATATTTTGTTATATTGGCGAACTTGTCGCCGAAAAGGTAAAACCCTTACAACTGAATTGTCTGTGATAAATTTACTGATAAATTTTATGGTGTGAAGATTTTCATATCTATAATTTATAGTAAAAGTAAAAAATCTAATAATAAAATTTAATTTTATAATATAAAAAAAATTAAAAAATGATCTTGTGAACAGTCCAAGAAGATCGGTGAAGTATCATATATGATTGATTGGCATCGTCTCTCAGGAAAAAAGGGCCTTGCCCTCGTATTGATAATTGCTATGTCCAATACATCTATCAAACTTACCGCCGGAAATCTTTTTGAATTGTCCTTG
The DNA here is from genome assembly GCA_011636635.1 of Tetramorium simillimum. NCBI lineage: Eukaryota > Metazoa > Arthropoda > Insecta > Hymenoptera > Formicidae > Tetramorium > Tetramorium simillimum. The sequence goes on along the minus strand of VBVQ01000836.1, from coordinate 8,376 downwards.
AGTACTTTCGGCGACGTGAGTAACGCATTATCAATTATATATTACATTTACCGAACAGTATGACTTATACATTGTTCGTCTAACTGATAGGTGGTTAAAACATCTGTCGCCTACTTGAACATGCTGCGTACATTAACTACATAGAACTTCCGGAATGTAAAAATTATTAATAAAAGATTATTGATTACAAGTAAATTCCAATTAGTTATGTGATCGGAAAAAAAAGAAATAAGTAAAATTTGGCTAAAATTAATTAAAATATTTACTGAAGACGAGGGAACTTTATATTTTTTGCATACTTTCCTCTAAAATTGCTCTTGGCACTACATATATTACTACACGATATAATATGAAATGCAATTAAAAATATTGAAATTTTGTGTTCATGTTATTATTATGTTAGTATTTAGACAATATCATTAAATATGTGCATTTTGGTTATTTTATATATCAATTAACCACTGAAGCCTCAATACAAAGCAATAAAATAAAATATTTTTCAATGAATCTTTTTAAAAATATATTTTATTCAAATGATAAGAAAATAGATCTATTTTATTATAAAATTATTCTTACAATTTAGAGAACGTAAACATTTTCTTCATTTATTAATATATCGTAATGTTTTTATTTCTATATATTCGTTTCTAAATATCATGTAATCTACACATATAGGTATACGTGTGCAAAATAATCATATTCAGTCACGTGTAATATTATATGTATACTTATATAATACTTTACGCAAGAAAAAATCATTTGCGCTTTGGCCCAGGAAGTTGAAGAGAATATCTCCACGAAGAATGCACATCCTTTCTTTTATATTTCAGACAGGATACCACACGTGGAAACTTTATTTCCCCTCATATTTCCCGGAAATTAAGAATTGCGTCTGTAAAGTTTACCCTCCGTTTCCTGCCAATCGCTTGACCTAGAAAAAAAGGTCACGTGGAATAGTGCAGCCACGTTTTTGACTTTCTGCGCACGACTTTCTCTTATATAATTACTTATTAATAATCAGTGAACTTTCATTGCTTCAACTATGCATGATACCATCATCACAGAGATGTCAGCAAATCCAGTTCCAGTTGTTTACGATCACAAAGAGGATATGCGGCTGGGAGAATCAAGCAAGATTTCTTGATTTGCCCATTTATGGTCTTAGTATGGATCAAACTTAATATAATGGAATTGTTGGATGGACGAGAAGATTTTTGCGTTAACGTACTCGAGAGATTGATGATCATGCAACAACACGTTTGATTCTCATAGTAAGTCTCTCTTTGATGAACATCGTCAGTATTTTTTGCATTCCAGATATGCATGTATCTCTATATGACGCTTTAATTTATTTTTTTATATAAAACAATATGACGTTAATTGTATAAAAACGTTTAACAATGTCATATTGTTTCTATAAAATATTTTTTACGTGGTGTATTCGTATCTTCCGATTTTATATCACTAACAGATACGATATTGCATGAAATATCTGTGTGGAAAAATGGTACAATGTACATTAACCCTTAAATATCACTCTAGGGTATAGAATTCTAGATGACCCCACGCGATTTGAGTTAGATTTAAAGTACTATGCAATATGAAAATTAAAGTTATGTCGCCATCTGTTATTAGTTTGAGATATCCTTTTCCTGTTCCACCATTATGCGCAGTCCCTAAAGCATTAGTACGATTAGGGTATCCTTCCAAAATAAGCGTGGGGTCCAACTGACCTCGTGACAATTATATATATTTTGTGAATTTTACGAAATTTTTTTTCTATGATTTTTGTCATCAATTGTGGTCAATAGAAGGTGAGTATTTAATAGAGCATAATGGGATATTTTTGTGAAGTTTATATGTATATTTTTCGGAATTATCAGATGGCGTACAACTTCCGAAGTCTGCCTATTTGGCAGCAACTGCTCGAGAATGAACAAAATGTCCGATGTATAAGGAGCACCGTATGTATCTGTGCGATGATTACAGCGATTTAGAATAATTTTCAGTATATTATATTGAGGTTTTTATATTATATTTTATTTTCAGACCCTTTTTCCTATTCCTGACTTCATCCTTCAAAATAAATAACTTTTTTGGAAGGTACACAAACATACAATTTTTTTCCTTAAAGAGTAACATCTTGAAAGTATCACGTTAAACTTTTAACAAAAAATAAGAAAAATTGTTAAAGTTAAGAATTTTTAAATAAAAAACGTTAATTTTCCTCTTTTTTGCTTCTCTAATTTTTGATCATACTTCTTCTATTCTTCTTCTTATCTACTTCTTCTTATCTACTTTATCATAATTCAATAAAAAAACTATGGCGTCTTGTAAAACAATGCTTAAAGATTATTCTGTAATTTTCTTCAAGATAAAAAATAAAAAGCTTCGTCGTAGCAAGCATTTTTGTCGTTGGGGTCAAAATCCCCATGTGACATGATCCCATGTGACATTTATGTTATTCTCATGAAGTGTGACATTTAAGGGTTAAGTATGTGTTTTCTTGGACATTATATTATTATGACATATTATATTTGTAACGATGCACCCCCCAATAAAGCATCCGTTCCCCGGCTGACACCCGCCAGAAGTCGTCCGACCGACGATCAGTCGGACGAGAATGGCGCGGTGTGTCCCTTTATAAAATCCGCCAAGTCTCATCTCCGAGGAATACTTTCTATTCGCGTTCATTATCTTATAAACAGAAATTTAAACGTAGAGTCAGATTGCTAGCGCCAAATCTAAATTGCTGGAAGGGTTGCATGAAGTACAGCTTGCTCATATACCACGCGAGAGAGATTCAATCTTGCCTGAACCCCGAATCCCGAATGCCGAAAGTCGACGATCAAGCTATCGCGAGATTGTTGGCTGATATCGTGGAGCATCAGATAAAAATAAAAAAGTGAGATACACTTACAAAGATGTGCAAGAAGGAAAAGATTTTTACGTAAATAAGACTCATTAATTTTATTAATTTTATTATCAACGGAGTTGTTGATAAAATTAGCATGTTATTGTAACTGTAATAAAATTCTTTTATATTACACCTACTAGAAAAAATTTAACAGATATTCAAAATTTTTAAATTAAATATGAAATAAAATATGAAAATATGAAATAATATGAAAAAAAATAAACTATAATCAAGAATGAGAGAATAATCAAAAAAAATTTTTTAGTAACATGAATAAATCGTTCGTTTACAGTTTTCTGAAATAAGTAGAGGATACTAAGCGATATGTATGATTAATGGAAACAATGGGTTCTACTGTACACTTTGGGTACAATTATTACGGTAAAAATGACGAACAAAATTTCTGCGTGGCTTTTATTCATGCATAATAATTTGATAATTCAAATAATTCTTGCATAGAAATTAAAATGGTAATATTTGTCCTAAATTATTTCATACATTTCGTGTACTGTGTTAATCTTATAAAAATGGCAGAATAATGATTTGACAGCTATGTTAACTATGTCTATGATGCTTACATCTTTCACATTTTCCACGATAAATTGGCATCGTTTTCAGTGCAAAAGGATTCGCACTTTAACTTCATAATGACAGTTTCCAATATTTCGATGAAAATCTTGGCAACCAGAATTATGGAAATGTCTCTATTCAGTAGCGTAAGTTGAAAGCTTGTCTTATTCTCAAATATCAGTAATAAGTTCTTCATTTATTTCATTATTTAGTTCGTTAAAACATCGATGCATACTTTATCATGCTCCTAAAATTCTCATGATTGTAATAAAGTAATTATTAAAACAATATAATACTCAATTATTAATTTGTAATTAATACTATCTGGTTGAGTATTGGACTGAAATGAATAAGATGAGCAACCAATACTTATTTTAATTTTAATCTTGTCCTTTCACTTTCATAGATAGTAATACGTTTTATCAGAAATCAGGGAAAGTTAAACAGAAACTTTCTGGCATATTTTACATTTACTTAAGATTTTTCATTTTTAAGAGTTAGAGATTCATTATTAATTTAATTAACAATTCGTGTACCACAGTTCAATATAAACCACGATCTACAATGACCTAACGCAAGGCAAACGGCCCTTTGCTAAAGGCCGTCCCGTGTGAATCGATCCTGTTCTGTAATTATCTAGTACCAGCAAAAAATTGTGCACACGCAACCCCTTTGTACTGAACTTTGTTGCGACAGAGGCATCGCGGTGATTCACGCAGACGCGAGAGCTGTGTATAATGAAAACCGCCGGGTTTCGTCGTATTTTTATCTCAGTTGCGATCGCGCGACCGCTTCGCAAACAAGTGAAAGGGAAAATCGGGTTTTCTCCCGGCTCGTCCATATGCATGCCATGATCGGGCAAACCGATTTATGGAATTCCAACTATGAGGACGACATTAGATACACCGTGCAGGTGCACAGACTGATCCTGGGACTGATCGGTGTGTGGCCGAACCTGGAGAAACCCCGGAAACTGACGAGATTTCTGAGGGGAATCCTTAGGACCGTGTGCTACTTCCTGCTGTTCTTCAACCTGATACCGTGGACGCTACACATGTTTCTAATCCTGGACACGTTCAAGAGCCGGCTCAAGATGACCGGCGGGCTTTGGTTCTACATTATGATACCTGCCATGTACAGCGCGCTGATGTTGCGGGAGGATCGCATCAAGAAATGCATGAGGCACTTGCAAGAGGACTGGCAAAACGTACGGGACGCGGACGATCGCAGAATCATGTTGGACGAGGCGAGAGCCGGGCGTTTCATCCTCATTTGCATCACGCTGTTCCTGTTCACCAGTGGCTTCAGTTACCGTCTTCAGCCAGTACTCCGCCACAAGATCGTAATCGGAAATGTGACGATCAGACCGCTTGTGCAGGGAAACTACTTTATCTTTTTCGATCCGCAGAAGAGTCCTGTTTACGAAATTGTGTTTTCGATGCACATGGTGACCGGCATCATCATATATGTCGTGAAAAGCAGCGTCTGCGGGATCATCGCGTTGTTCACCTTGCACGCTTGCGGACAACTTAAGATGTTGGCCGCTTGGCTCGAGAAATTGGCCAACGAAGATCAATGGTCGAAAAATCGTGTCGTTGCTCGAAAATTGACGGCAATTGTCATGCATCACGTAAGGATACGTAAGTAAGTAGTTTAAATGTTATGCATTTTTCATTAATTACAAATTTCTTTTTTGCGATTTGTCTCAATATATAAAAACTTTGCATTTAAATGTTAATAGTTTTGCTTGTGGTGTTTTGTGGAATCAATTAATTATCCTTATTGTGAATATGAAATTCAGAAAGAATCTGAGTAAATTTACTCCTTGAATTGGCCTTGTACGATTAAACATTTTATCCATACAATTTATTATATTAATTTGAAAAAAGTTTTTAACATACATTACTGAAAATTATAATTCCAAATAATCTCGAATTTTAGATTTTTACATCAAATACAAGACGTTGTAGGAGAAATGTGTTTTATCGAAATTACTGGAAGTACTTTATGCTTGTGTCTCTTAGGTTATTACATAATAACGGTACGCATACAAGATGCACTATACTTATTATCATTTAATATCTATTACGCAATCTGCGTGAATCTGCGTGCTGATTTTTCGTAGCTGCGCACTTTGAGTTTTTCAGATAAAATAATACATTTTAGGGATGGGAACGACATGATGCAGTATCCTTTACAACATATACCATATGTCTTGTATCGTTTACTTTTAATATTTTTATTTTATGTTACATTGGGGAAATTTTAAATACAGAGGTAAGATAACAGAAATGTTTATGTACAAAAATATTATAAATCGTAAAATTACATGAAAATAAAGTATTGTAAAAGAAGAAATAGTAAATATATTTAAAGGAAATTATTAAATTTTGATAATAAGATGCTAGTATACATGCACTTGTTGTGCTTTTCATGACAGGAGAGTAAAGTAAACACAACTTGCTGCACGATCGATTGGTATTGCTTGCCTAGTAAAGAAGCTCGTTGTCTTGTCCTAGTAATCGCCATGACCAGACATCCTACGAAGCTCACGGCGGGTAAAGTAATCGATCTTTCATTCAGCAGTTTCAGCGCCGTAAGCAATTTTGTTCGCACATTTAACTCACAACATAATAATAACAAAGAAAAATTCCATGATCATAATTATATATATTTATTCTATATAATATATAGTTAATTGAAATATAATTTATAACAATTATTTTACTAATATAGCATTATTCCGATAACTTATTTCTCTTCAAAGACGCATATATATTTAATATTTTATGCAAATAAATTTTATTTAACTTTTAGGTCATTAGAACCGCGATGGCATATTTAAACTTATTGAGGACAGTCACTCTGTAACCACGTGAATATTACATTATATTTGAGAGAATTTATTACATTCAGTAGAATAAGTATTTGTAATTTTAAATTTTGAATAGCATGCAGATTCGATTTTGTCTTTAATCTTCCGATATTTTTACTATCCCTAAAATTCTGATATTTTTCTACTTATAAAAAATATAACTCAAGTTTCAATTATTAATAGAAGAAATTACATATAATTAAATTAATACACCTTATATATAATATATATTCATATATAGAATAACACCATTTTTTATCCCTTTTTACACCGTTTATACCGCGAACTTCAAAGCACAAGCCTCATTCTATGAAAATTATATTTCCGTCAGACACATTGGAAAGATTAAACCGCACATTCATCAGCTTGGTCATAACATTTCTTCTTTCTTCGCGATTTTTTAAAATAGAATCCAGTTCAAACTTTACGTCGTTTCTCTCTTGGAAAATTTTCGTGTAAAATCCTTTGATTTCTTTCACGGAGACTACAAAGTAGCGCAAGCGCAAATCACGCCGCGGACAAGCTCCAAGCTTCGCGACTGTCAATACATATCAATCGTCCATACTGTGATAATGGAGAATCCACCCTCTTATCTTGATACCCATAACGAACCTACAGCGCCGTACAATCTGAATTATAAGAATGGTCTTCGGACCAACATGCTACTAAATACTTGGGTCATGAACGTGGTCGACACGTGGCCGTTTAGACATTCCTGGAGCAGGACTCTGTGGAACAGAGTGCAGAATGTGATCTGCTACATGCTGCTGGCTTTTCTTCTGATTCCCACCAGCATGTTCATCGTCCTGGAGATCAAGGACTTCTACAACCAGTTGAAACTCGGCAGCGCTCTCACCTTCTTCTTCATGCCCGTGATGAAATACAGCGCCCTGCTACTGGGCGAGAATGACATACGCAGATGCGTCGATTACATCGAGGGATGGTCGAGAATGCGTTAACGACACTACGGACGAAAGACTGACTAATACGATTGCATGTGCGCACCTTGAAGTAAGTATGACTTCGAACCTAGTTGAAACATTTTTTGGTCAAAAGTTGCGATACCAGAAATTAAATTATACCGACAATTAACTAATACTATGAATTAATTGAAAATATTTGACAGTAATTTAAATTTAATTAATTAGCAAATAAAATTATTTAAATCAATAGATAGTTTGCAAAAATATATAAATCTTATAAAGAGGAAATACTATTACTTTTACGTGTTTTCAGTTTTAAATCGCTAATCGAAGAATTGTTGAATGAGATATGTTTGGTACGTGAGAGCACGTACATGATTGAATAGCACCGACTTCCGAAAAAAAGAGCCTTGCCATCATCTTGATAATATGTATGTCAATGCGACTAACAGGCTCACTGCTGGAAATATAATTAAATTGTCCATCAGCGGTTTCGGTGATGTAAGTACTTTACTCATATTTAAATTTAAAAAAATAAAGAAATTTTGCAATTTTTATGAATATTCTTTGATACTTAAGAGATTAATATTTCATAAAAGAAATTAATATGTAGCGAAATAATAAAACCTGTTACGTTCTATTCTTAAAATAGATGTTTGAATTAATTAAATATTATATAACAATGTAATTATCTAAAAGACAATAGGTTATCAAATTCTCTGTTGCTTACTTGAACATGCTACGAACATTTACTACTCGAGAAAGTACGATTTGAGTTATGGTAGTATTCACTGAATGATATTAACTCTTTCAAGAAACAACAGCAAACTTTATACGAATATGTTTATTCAACAAATCTTGATTATTATCCTCCGAATAAAAGTCAATATTCACATGTAATATAGCACTGTTTCATTTACTATATGGTACTGTGTAAGTTTGAAGATAGAGAAGAAGATTATATTTGTCTCCGTAAGTTCGACTAAAAACATTAAATACGTACGCTTGTATATTATACGTCATTCATATATTAATAAATCACTGATGTTTCAATACAAAGCAACGAGCTAAAATACTTTTCAATATATCTT
>VBVQ01000835.1:13607-46166 GCA_011636635.1 Tetramorium simillimum | reverse complement strand
TCACCCCCCTCCCGCCCGTGAGCCCGGCCGGCGAACTCCCCCGTCGCGGAGGCGCATTCGAGTACATCGATGAATGCGCGGCGGCGCTAATTAACTATACAAAAGCCCTGCCGTTTCGGCTGTTTTGAAGTCGTTATTTCGAAAACAGTTGTATCCGTTATTTACAAGTACGGTATTCAAGAGATTAACAGAGATTTGCCGCTTTGAGCGTGTGTTTCAGTCAGAAATATGGCTTTACTAATATTTTAGTATTTACACATGAGACTTGTGGGATTATTTAAGTGAAAAGAGGAGCACAGAAATCGTCTTAATTTATGTCGGAAATACTATTTCGTGCACTAATAGATTATTATACATTATATTTGTTGTCTAAAGTAAGAACTTTTTTTTTTCCAAAATAAGAAATTATTTAAGAGATGAACATAAATCTCAATAGTAATTAGTTAAATTAAATAACGGTTTGTAATTACTCGCACGTTTGTATATGTATGTGTGTATGTATATGTACATACACAGTATCTTCATTATCCTATTATAATTATTCATTACAGACAATACTCTACATTTATACTCATTCGAAATCCGATAGGTTGATCAATTATTTACCGCATGATAATTTCAATTACATTAATTATCATGGAAAGGAAATAACGCAAATATATGGACATTTTCAAGAGATTAAAGAGGTTTAATTCAGCATGTATGCATAAAGCAAAACGTTGATTTTGAAGTATATGTTTTTAATCTTTTCACGATTTTCAAATAAATTAATTACATAAAATTATATAAAAATACAGTTACATGTTAATTTAATTAAAGCAGTATCTTTACACGTGTATCAATTTTTTCACATGAAAGATGTAATAAAAGTAATAATTTAATACTTTTATTATTAATTCACTATAATCTTTTGTGTCCCTAAATTTTTAAACTCTAAATGTATCAAATATAAGAATGAGAAGTAAATAATCATATTACAGTTTGGATAAAAAAAATATATAATTAAAGCTAAATTTAAATTGTATTTTTTTTTTACTTTTACACACGTACCATTCAATTATTAAAACTTTCTGTTCTCATTACTTCAATACGAATGACCACAGAAGAGAAATCTTCAATAATCATAATAAATATGATAACGTATATAGCTATATTCAAAACCGAAGGGGTTGAATCGCGCACGTGTCACTGGTGCGATGGAATTCCAGCGGACAATTATTGTTCGCGGATAACCGCAAATGTTGGCACAGGCCACGGGTTAGACAGAATTGATTGACATTACAAATATCATTTCCTATAAATACTCTGGGGCACCACTTGAAAGGCTTTGCGTGCGGACTAAAAATATATACGAATTTTATCGCGATTAATACGATGCTGAGCAGCAGTTAGGCCGGACAAAACAAATTACGATAGAAGACTATACGATAGAGGGTTATCGATCTCTGTTACGTCACATCACTCATTCAACCGCCAATCAAACAACTTGATGCAAAGGGGGGAGACAAGAGCGTTTTATTTAATTTTTCATGAGGCATCAAAAATTGATAGGGTAAAGCTAGAACGAGTAGGTTAGGATAAGAGAAATGATACTCATTTCACGTATAATGGGGGGGGGGGAAGAAAACTGTTGGAAAATCACGTTGAGTAGAACAAAGAACCCATTGTGCGTTCCACGTGACCGATTCCCGCGCGCGTCTACCAAATTTTCGTTATTGTGTTAACATTCTGACAACCGTTCTCTTTTTGACGAGCATTTAATTTTCTCTAATTAATTCTTTATTCTTGTTACTCAATAGAAATAATAATAACAATAATTTAGTGATGATTAATAAAATAAATTATAATTTATTTTAAATACTTGGTTGATTTTTAATTATTAAATGTTTTTAAAATATTTTTATTGCATATTTTTTTAATCCTCTTTGCAGTTGCAGTTTAAACTTTTGGAAAGAATTGTCAGAAAGTCTAATAAACTGTTGAAGTTATATGTATCTCTACATAAAAATACTCCACATTTTACAGAGTAACCTAAATTTCTCGCACGAATTCTTTCGTCTGTGCGCCTATACATTAGCAAAATTAAAATCAATTTTTTATGGATTTATCTTTCTTCTGCGTATCTATCACTTAAACGTGCGTAATGTTTTATTCATTCTAATATTTATTTTAGACCGAAACACGTTCATACAACATTCAGTTATACAGAAAATTTTTGTAAAAGGTTTTTAATTTATAAAAGTGCGATTGCGTGAGATCTTTCAGACCTTCCCTCAACTTAAACGTTGACAGAGAGAAAGAGAGAGAGTGAGCGAGAGAAAGATTCAAGTTTCATTACGATTTTTAACACATGCTTGTTATGCTAATTAATTAGCATGTGAAAAGAATAATTTAATTAATCCTTCTGTAAATGTCTTACCAATTGCATCATTGTAAATAATATATTAATAATTTCTCGCGAAAGATTGCGAGATACAAAAACGATCAATTCTTAATACAGTAAGTTATTTGGTTATATTGGTAATATCGAGAATTCACCTAAAAAATTTTATACAATTATAAATATAATTTCTCTCGTGACAAATCTGCAACTATTTGTTTCTAGATAAATTTAGCTAAAATTTATCGTCGTTAAACATCGGAATGGCATCCAATGTATCATCATATCGCGGTTAATCTATTATTATTGATCGACGGCGCACATTAATTAGTAACGAGACACGCGAAGGCGTAACGTGCAACATTTTGCCCCACAATATCCGAATGTATTTAATTGCTTGTAGGTTGGGTATATTAGATATGTTGTTATTTATAAAGCAATATAAGCAATTCATTATGAGTTACTAATTACTTCGCGGAGCAAATGTATCTCGACGTGCAACCTATCTATCATGACCAAAAATCGCTGTGACATAATAATGATGTGTAATAATTAGCGTTAATATCCATTTACATCCATTATATTATTAATATCTATTTATATCATAATTGAAGGATTTACTTGTAGAACTATAGATCGAAATAATAAAGATTTCACAACTCGACAGATAAATCCATGATAATAAAAAAAAATGTAATGAAATAAAATTGCGTGTTTTGATATAATAACATTTTTCTATTTAAATCTTAATATAGAATGTAAATTTTTAAAACTATTACTATACAAAAAAAAGTAAGAATGCTACTATTATTAAAAAGACGTTCGAATGTTTGATTTCTGTTTTCAAATAATTGATGATTGAAAGATTCTAAATTTAATTATTTTAAAATTTTCGTAAATCAAAATTACGTAAAAATATGACAAATGTTGTTGGAAACTACTTTGAATAATTTAAAATTATTATTCGTCTAAAATTTTTAATTTCATATATGATTAATATTTTGTTCCTCTTTCTCTTTAATATACGTGTACATAAATCAAGTTATAGACACATTGACATCACGGAGATTTTTCGGGCACATAGTTTTATAGACGATTAAAAATCGTCAGAACGCTGTTTGCGATATTAATACGCGTTGCATATCTGGCTGCAAATTTTCATCGACAGGCGATTAACCGTGAATAAACAAACAATTATCCTGCATATATTATGAACTCTCTGTATATCGCGTTTCGTCCAAATATAAAAAGCAAATAATGACCGAGAGCTTTAACAACAATTATTATTTGCGGACTGAATATTCCGTTGCATAAAACATTCATAAACATAGTATAACCTAGCAGTTACTGAAGTACACCATTTGATTATTATAAAACTTGAAATTGTTATTTACACAGAAGATTTCATTTCATATTTCTAGTAGACACTCGGAAATAACGATTTGTTGCTCTACATTGTCAAACTCAAAGAGAAACAAAAAGACGTTTGTCTAAGATTTGACTTTATTTGGCAAATGCATGTATATTATACATGTGCGTGTGTAAATTGCGCTTAAAAATACATAATTCAAGCATTCATTAAAATAATTTTATTACATTAAATACGCGCGAAAGTGGAAAATTCTTTAGCAACACATCATTATCGTCGCTAACGCAAATGAGTCTCTCGCATATTTCTCGCATAACGATCCGAGAAATCGAATTAAAATGCCCCCTCTGAAAATTCAATTGCGCGACGACTGTAGCGATAATGTAACGAAGACGAATTCGCTCACCGATCGATACGCCGTCATTGCCTCCCGTCTGACTCCATCGCCGTTCTGCATGTCCGTTCGTTCGCGTGGATTACGGGTCGATCCGCGAAAACGCGGGCCGGACAGGAGATTGCCGCGCACTAACTTAACGCGACGCGACACCCTCGTCCGTCATCTCTCGCGCCGCCGTACACCTCGGCGACCCTCGACGAGAAGCTTGTTGCTTCGCGCGCGAAGGAACTCGGCGAAATAAACAGCTCGAAACGGTACGAGCGCCGCGCGACACTCCCGGAGACTTTCGTTACGCGCGCGACCGGCACTGCGACGGCGAGCACTGAGACGTTGGCTAGGTTTCGAACCGCGCGGCGGCAACTTCACGCCGGTACGCGAGCCGCCGCGCCGCGCCGCGTCGGCCGCGCGACGCGACGGCGAGATATACCCCGATAACGAGCAAACCCAGGCTGCTACATTGAAAGAACTCGTTGCTAATTGCTAATTAATTTACTAATCTCCGGAGACCGGATAAGAGTCGTAATGCGGCGTGTCGCTCGTTTATATTTATACAACCTGCTCTTTTAATTAAATATTAAAACGAATTTCAACTTTTTCCTTTTACATATCCACAAACATTGCGTGTAAAAAATATATATATATTTTTTTTTTATTCTTCGCGGGTGTCGAAAGTGGCGCGATGTACGGGCGCGATTGTTGCCGGCGAATCCGGCTGACTCCGTTGTCGGATCGGACGCCGCACTCTTGTCGAACTTGTCGATCGAAAGAAAAAAAGAAACACGGCTAATTGAAATCACCGGGTCTCCGTTCGCGTAATACGCGACGCTCGCCCGTCATTTTCCATTACTCCCGACGTGTATCGCCCGCGCGGCGCACTTCGGGCGGGTAAATTACGCGGGAACGCGCGCGACGCGCTCTCGTTACGGTGCGACGGCAGCGCCCGGGACACGCCGATCCGCGAGTCGAAATCGCGCGTTGCATTCATTGTCAGTCGGTTAATTATCGACTTTACTTAAAGCCGCAATGTCGCGAGGATTTAAGAAGCAATTAGAAACGGACTCCCGACGTTAAATAAAAATATACGCTAAGATAACAATGAGAGTAACAATGTGTAAACGCGTGAAATAAATTCAATCGCCTCATCAAATTTCTCATTTAGAAAAGCTATTAAATACCGTCTTGACATTGCGGTGTTAATTTATTTAAAGCGGGGTTTTATTTCACTCGTATTGAAATGATTTGCGTCTTTCGTCAAGAATGAGAATCAATTCCCTTTTGTCGCATGTACTGCAACTGGATGTTTCAGACTCACCGTGACTCGTTAATGGCAAACTCCTCGAAATCAACAGCCACCGAAATGCTGAAACTATAATAATTTTTAAATGAGAAATCAAAGATTTTCACTACTATGCCTGCTATGTCTGAGCGCGTGAATTTCGCATAATTGAATAGTTTCAAACATTTCTCATTTAAGAAACAATTAGAAACGGACTCTCGACGTTAAATAAAAATGTACGCTAAGATAATAATGACAATGTGTAAACTAACGCGTGGAATAAATTCAATTGCTTCATCAAATTTCTCATTTAGAAAAGCCATTAAATACAACCTTGGCATTGCGGTATTAATATTTTCATTTCAGAATAATTTCAGAAGTCCGCGATGTCTCTGGAGGTCTCCGCACATGCATATTCGCGTGCTTACTCTGCATGAAGAAATGAAAAAATGTCGCGAGGACTGCTGAATTATTGTGCGTACGAAATAAATGAGCAATTAGTTGCGGTAGAACAGATAAATTGACTCACCGCGCGACGCCGCCGCCGCCGCCGCCGCCGCTGCCCGACTGGCTCCATTTTGTCGCGTTGGACGCCCGTTCTTGTCGATCGGCCGGACGCATCGGGAAAACACGATAATTGAAATCTCGCGTGCTAATTAACGCGATGTGACGCCCGGCCCGTCACTTCCCACGGCACTCCCGACGTTCACTGCACCCGCGACCCGCTTCGAATGACAAAACAACGCGCGTAACGCACGACCGGCCGCGCGGCACCGCCGACTTTTCACGCGCGCGATCGTGCGTTGTGACGTCGGCCGCCTTCGAACCGCCGCGCCGCCGCCGCGCCGCCCGCCAATCGCACGCCGGCAACTTTGCCCCAGCAAATTTCACCTCGCCCTGCGGCGCGAGATGTAACTCAGGTGGCATATGATGGTTTGTATACTTTTTGTATACATTTTCTAAACGTATTTATAAGAATATTTATAAATATTAGAAATGTTTATAAGAAACGTATAAAGAACCAACATGTTCTCTACTACCCAGTGAGAAATGATTATCGAAAAAAAAGTCGAATCGAATCGATATCGATTCGACATCGATTTGACCAATCATTTCTCACTGGGTAGGGAATGGTCTAGAGAACTGTAAATTTCCGTAAAGCACGGATTTGTATAACACGACAGAGAAATTGCGGCAATGTTCATATAACACGAGAAGTTGACTTATAATGTGTTAGACATATGCAATAAAATATAATCCTTATAACACGCAACTAAGATAAAAGACGTGTTGATATACATTTTATGTTATTATACAGATTTGTCTATTTCTCGTAAATAATTTATTATTAATTGAATAACTGATTATATTATTTTTAGTGAAAACAGATTAAAGAATTGAAATAGTTATTATTTACTTCTTACGCATAAACTACAGTAATGCTAGTTTCCAAACTTGTGAAAGTGTGTGAATTAAACGTATCGCTTCAAGAATTAGGCACCTAAGAGACGTTTAACGAAATATCCGGGGAAAGCATAAATCCCACATGCTACTAAAAGCACAAATAGTGTACACGTAAGGCAGCACAGGATTCGCCATTTATAATAGCGACAAACGACGAACCGGCACGCTCTCCACGGATTGCGAAACCAGGAGAAAGAGGTATCGGGTCGCCTGTAAAGCACAATATATTACACATTTTCGATAATAATCAGTAATTGAAAATACTGAATATAAACAATATATTGCACATATTCGATAATAATCAATAATTGAAAATACTGAATATAAAAGAGAAAAGAGCATAATTTTATCAAAATTGAACATTATTAAAAATATTATGTATTAATCTAAAGTTTAATTATAATGTGAATTAATATAAAAATCGTAAAAATAGCATGTTTTTTTATTATATCAATAGTATAAATAATAAATAAAATAATCAACAATAGATCTAGAAACAATATGTATCGTTAGGATTTTATTACATTTTCCTGCTAATTATATTGGAGTTAAGAAATAAAACCCGTTATCGAATTAATCATTACTAAACTGTTTAAAATGTATACTTTTATGTATCATGTAATTAAATATCATTCAAAACTTATTGCTTTTACAAATTAATATGAAAAATAAACTAATAAATTTAGAGTTAAGAAAAATAAACCTCGGAGATGGAAGATTTAGAGGCGGATCTCTTCCTTTGCCTGCCGGTTGATCAGCCGCATCTACTGCTTGCAAAACGGACATTTCCATTTCAATTTTACCCTACAGTGAAGATAATTATTAAACGATGAAAAATTGTCCAATAGTATAATTTTCACATAATTTTAATGTATATGCGCTTTAAAGCTTATCCAAAATATTTTGACAAAATCTCTTATGGTATTTTACCGCTTGAACATATCTGCCGGCGTCAATGCTACGCTTAAAAGGCCACCAACCTCTGGTTCGAGTAACTTTGAATAAATTGATTGTAGGTAGCTGCGGTTCGAGTAATTTCAGCGTACAGTTTTTGGAGTTTGTACTGCCTCGCGGCATCCTCGACAGATCTAGTGTCAACTCTCCTGTAGCACATTGATTAATTGAAGGACGCGTGTCGTTTGCATGACGTGACATGAATTACATTAATTAATCATGAACTTGGTACAATTTATCTTTTTAGATACATACACTTTCTGTTTCGTTTAGAAATGCAATTTCCACAGTTGATATTTAAATGAACAAAACGTCTAAAATTAAACTGAATAGCAAACTGGATTTACATGTATATATTTTTAAATTAATAACATTCGATTTAATTTAAAAATAAATATTGAATATCAAATATACTACGTGATTGTTCTGCACATTACGCCGTGCGCAAAATTTATTTGGTTTTCCAATCAACGATTGATATTTTAATCATTTCCATACCGAAACAGATCAATGGCGTATTTTAATTACCTAAAAAATCATCCGAGGAAAAATGATCGTTGTCCCAGACTTGCATGTGAAGCTTGCAAGGCAGCTTCTCCTCGAGCTCGCTTTTGGCGAACACTGACATCCTTCTGTGGACTATCATGACGTTCTCGCCTTTCGTATACGTGACGCGAAATACGAATCTCCAGTTGAAGTTGCCCTCACCGGTCAGAGAATTATAGTGGACGTCGGTTTTCTGGTAATCCTCGTATTGAATCCATCTACGCAATTATTTCGAGCAGATAGTCGAAGCCGGCAATAGCGAATCGATTGATTGCCTCTACCATGAAGTCAGTTACTGGAACTAAAACTGATTACTCCGAAGAACTGGTTAAAATTAAATCATTATTAGATTTTAACTGATTAAGAGCCTTAAGAGGCCACTATAGGCAGGTATATTCATTACGATAATAAAAAGAGAAAATAATTTATTCGCCAATTATATGGAATTAAAGAATCAATGATTTGCGATTTTAAATTACATTTAAATTGAAAGTGAAGAATTTAAAGCGAGATGTATTCGAATTCACAAAATGTCAATATCGCACGTAAATATCGCGAGACAATTATTTACAATTTTCGTTTTCTATCTTCGATTTCTGCTCTGACTAAATCGTGCGAAATATATCTGCGAATTGACAAATATGATAATCTCGATACGCTTATAAATCGTTAATCAGGGGAATTAATTAATTGCGAGCAATAAAATAAATTCTATTTATTCAGAATGATAATTTTATTACTAAATTCATTTGCTATATTATCGCTCTTTTATGCCTTTTATATCTCTATTATATGTAATCGTTGGATAAGCTCGAGAAAATATTTTTACATCAGTTTCACGTGTTTACGATGGCATACCCTTTGACATAAATATCGGAGCACTTTTCCCCGGTGAGGAATTGGCTCTCGGTCAACGGCACATCCTCGGTATTCCAAACAATCACACGAATTTCATATTCCTCTGGTATTGGAGGAGCAATGTTGACCGCCGGCTTTGGTGGCAATTGTCCAATTCGAAACAGATCGATCCACATTTCGAGTTTACCCTAAAGTGTCATTTTTATAGAAAGGTCATAATATATCGAGAATTAATTATGAGAAAGGTGCGAGATTGATTCTAAGGAAATCCTAATGTAAAAATGATCTCAATAATTTTCAAGTTAAAAACGATTAAAATGAGTCAATGCTATCGCATTGAGTTTTGTATTTATTATGTGTATATATACTGATTTTTTTAAGTACACGTAAATTTTCAACAATGCAATTATTTTCAAAAATAATTGTGTCTTTTCTGATAATTAAGCATTATATATTACCATAATCAACTAATTATTCAATTAATTTTCATATTAAAAACTTGATTAATTAACTACTCTATTTAGAATAATTATCAAAGGTAGTTATGAAGAGAATCTAAATTTAAAGTGTACCCTTGTTTTGTAATCAACAAAATTGGAAATTATATAATAATAACTTATTATTACTATATATCTACATTAATGTACATAAAATCTACATATTATACTCTAAAAAATTCAGTGTCACTTTAAGAAAAGAAGGAAAAACTTAGTTACTACATTTTACGAAGTAATTTAATCTCATTTTTTAATTTATTAAACTCACGAAAAAGATTTTTAAATTAAATAAAATCATAAAATTTTCACAATCCTAATAAAATTTTATAATTTGATATGTGTAATAATAATATTATTAATAATTCAATAAAGTCTTTTAATTACATAAATTCTATTTTTTAAGTGAACGAACGGTGGAATTAACGCACGGTAATAATCTGATAACCAAGATTAAATCACAGCTCAAGGCACAGAATATTCGGCGTGATATTATTTGGTAAAGTATCAAATATTCCGAGTTTGTTTGACTAGTACACAACCTTTTGACGTTTGTTATTGCGATGTACGGCGTGCAGTGTTTACGCAAAGTCGCCGCGCTATCATTCGCAGACTTGAGCGAGTAAGCAGCGGCGCGTGTAGTCGCGTTATCACGAAACGCGATTAATCCCTCCGAATAATTTGTCAGTTCTCCATTAATTGTATATAACCGTCGCGATTAACAATTTCGTTAGCGCCCCGAGCTGCCGATCCGGCATCCACGCACCCCGCGCGATTTATTCACGTGACATAGAAATCGAGGCGATCGGGAATGGGAGTTGTAAATTTATCGTCTCGCGTTACTCATGCGTGGTAATTGTTCCTTCACTCCGGATTCGAGTATATCGCGCATCGCGCTTTAAAGTTCACATCGATTTAAACGCAATTTCGCTGTACCGTTTTCACATGGAGAACGCGGAATGGTCGCAACACGTGTCGTTCGATTCAAGTTACAGAAAGCCGCGTGTGTTATATATTTATTAATGATACGTGTATTTCGCGAGATTTATTCCACGTAGCACGTGTGCAATATCGAATCTCAATTGGACATTTCCAAACGTTCCATCGCGCTTTAATTAACTTCACTTCATCGCATTGTATCATACCCGGTAGCGAAATGAAGTCACCAATTTTTTGTCCATTAAACAAAACGTCATGTATCCAGAGCAGTTGATTCCGAATTGAACAACGTAGCGATGTGTTTAATTAATAGGCATAATTATAATTAATTTCATTGGTTAATATTTGCTGACGGCGCATAGCATAATTTCGGTTAGCATGTGTATGTCGTTCATTTAATAAAATCCTATGCTGGGATTTCGTCAAATTTTGATAATTAATGCATCCGCGAGTGGATTAATGCGCTTTCACAAGTAAAAGTTGTACGAGTGCTACAAATAAATGGAAAAGGGGAAACAAAAGAAACAGAAAAATTTGGAAGTTATGCGAACCGCAAGGTGAAAAATTTATATTTCCTTTTATTAAAGAGCGCGGCAAGTTTGGCTCCTTTCTCGTACTTTGAGTCTTCTAATAAATAATAAATTAAAGCTTAAGACGAATAGATTAAGGATACAAAATCTCGATGTTCTACTCTCAGCCGTTTTGAAAATAAACAATTCAAGAAGTTGCAATCTCAATAGACGGCCAAACTAGCGCGTGGCCTGAACTTTACGCGTTATCAGCTCGACTGGCGCACTCAACTCAATTTTAAGTTTATTCAAACATCAACTTGTGCCATCTTTCTTCAATTTTTACTTTTATTTAACTTCGAACAAAGGTGCGTGATGCCTCGTCTCAGAAACGTTTGTAACACAAGTACAACGGAACTGTAATCCCTCTAAGCAATATATAAAGTAGTTGGTTATTAATCGTTAATAACAAAAAAGAAATTCAATTATTAATCTAAAATTATTTTTAAAAAAGGGAAAGTTCTAATTAGACAATTAATATCGCTTAAAGGGTTTACAATTCCATCCAATTACAAATTAATTGGATAAAATTGTAATTGCAATTTACGGGCGATTATTAACGCGGGTATTTGGAGTAAAATAAATTTCATATCGCGTTTTAAACGTTTCGTTCGTCTAAATGTAATTCGCCAAATAAATTGAAATTAAATTAAAACGCGGAATGCACGCGCGTCATTAACTGGAGCCCAGTAAATGCAACCCGCGTAATTCTTAATTAAAAAGATCAAAATATATTACGAAATACACGTAGCGGAATTACAGCACGAGTGGAAACATCATTTTCGCCCGGAGTAGACGAAAATTCAATCGGTGCGGCTCGCGTCCTTGGCCTTGGCGATTGTTTTGAACGGCGCGTCGCTGCGTACTTATTACACGCAAAAAAAACGTCGCCGCGCTACGTTATTCACGCGGCAACGTCCGAACGAGCGAGCAGCGCCGCGAGACGCTCCGCATCGCGACGCGTCGCTTCGCGTCGCTGATCTGTTTTTCTCGTTAATAATACAATAACTCGAGAGTGTCGGTTCGCTCGGTAACTTTACCCCCACGTTTAACGTACGGACGATAAATCGGTCGCTCGGCGTGCGGCCTTGGCCCTGGCGTCTGTTATGAACGGCGAGTATGTATAGTACGCGCGAAAGGTCGCCCGCATCGTTCGCGCGGCAACGTTCAGGCGAGTGGAGTAGCGCCGCGCGACGGAGACGCGTGTCGGAACTACGTCACTTTCTCGCCCATCGATCTTTTCTCCCCGACAGTCGGTCAGTTTCGGCCATCGGATTCGCATCGGTCCGAAAATTAGGTAAATCGGAACGGCGGGCGTGCGGCCTTGGCTCCGATACTTGTTGGAACGGCGTGAAGTTGGCCGCGTTGTCGTTCAGGCGGCGGCGTACAGCGGAGCAGGTTAGGAAGCGTCGACGCTCCGCGTAGCGCGACAATTATTTTTTCATGATTCTTTTCTCATTAATCGTTCGCGTCGCTCCACTTGATGACTTAACTTTCGCGTTTTAACGTTTCGCACGTGGAGCGATGTGGGCTGTAACAGCGGATACTTCACGCGACACTTTCATTACGGGCGAGAACCGAAACGATGTAATTAGAAGTCAATGATTAGAAATTAATGCCGTTCTAGTGATCGGACAATGGACTTTTTTTAAGACTCAAGACGTGAAAGAATATTCTTCAAGTATTTCTTTCATTGATTACATTTTCGCGTCTCTTTACAGATAAATGAATAACTGAAGGTGATATTAAAATCAACAAATAACGAAGAAGAGAGAATTATGAAACGATGAATCAGTCAGATCGGGCTACGAGCCTTTTTCCTGTTTTTTCATTTTTTTTTCATTGTCAGTTTATTGATTTATTCCCTTTTCTTCTGCCCCGGAATATCGTGTATCTCATCTTTATCGTCAATTCAAAGTAGAGGAACTGAATATTTTCACATGAGTTTTATAATTTGTGGATAAAATCGAGCGTTAATTCACGTTTTATCTTCGGGAGTGACGTGTAAAATAATCGCGCGATCATGGTTATTCGCGTTTTCGCGAGTGTTGTGTCCTGTGAAGTGCGTTTTCGCGAATATTGTGTCCTGTGAAGTGCGTTTTTACGATTTTGTGTCCTTTGGGATTAACAACCTACAGTCTGAGTGGAAGAGGAGGCCTAGAAAAGGCATCAGGCGCCGACGGGGCAACCTTGCGGTAAATATTATTTTTTACTCGTAAAATTAATGTCTTTCTTGTTTAGTCTTGAATAATTTTATTTCGCAATAATTTAAAAATAATATTTAGAGAAAAAGATTAATATTAAATTTGATAAAAATATTCTTGTATTCAGATATTTTTCAAACCATCTATAATAATTTTAATAAATATGTGATTGAATGAGGAATAAAAAAATCCAATGCGAACGAGAATTGTGTTGTAAAAATTACATGATTATTTTCGAAAAAAAAAAACTTTTCATGCGTTTATTAATTAATTTTTTGTACTATTGATTGTTTTATCGGCCTTGCTTTAATTTGGATTTTATATTTATTTGTTACAGACTCATCGTAGCGACGCTGCAGATATTACTCCGCTGTTGCGCATCGAACTGATGTCTGTCGGTGAGTGATGAATTAATTTTTTTATGGAGACATGAGAGAGAGAGAGAGAGAGAGAGAGAGAGAGAGAGAGAGAGAGAGAGTTGAGAGATTTGTAATTTTATTAATTTCCGCGATTTTTTCAATCGCAGTTGCTTGCATTGTAATTTTTGTAAATTTTGTAAGCTTTGTAATTTCAAATTGATAATAAATATCGCGTAATCAGATATTATACATTTACCGTAAATTAAAATAAGTTGTTTGAGAAATAAAGTAAATATTATAGAAGCAAGAAATAAAACATTTTGAAGAAAAGAGGAGCTAATTGGAATTGGCGGAGATGTTGGAAGCCTTCTGTAGGTTGGCTGATTTTATTAAATAAGATTTTAACTCAAATTTAAAATTGTGAAAGAAAAATTTAATTGGAACTTGCTTAATTAAATCCCTCTCGAGGTACTATCATGAACTAACTTTGATTGTTTATTCAAAGTAAAAAACTATTATAATCGTGATATTTTTATATAAAGATTCTCGATATTAATAAATACTTAGAATACGTTATTATGTTAGTGTATCATTATTTATCGGTTTACCAGCAACGAGGGGAAGTATCGTAAATTTCCAGTTTACAAGCAAAAATGTTTTGCGATTATTTGTAATCTAATCAGAGAAATGTCGTTCATTTGGTAAATTAATGTACAATTTAATTAAGATATAAAGAGAACTTTTCTTCCGCGATACGGCGACGTTTGTATCACGGTCACGTTTCCTAAAGAATAGAGTTACTTTTTATGGTCAGACGATGAATTTCATGCAACCTGCTCGAGACCGGGCCTCTTAACGTTGAAAAGTGACCGTCTCTCGACGTGCTCCGGCACAAGAGCACATCCGCAGATAGGAAAATCTTGCCAGTGATGAAGCACGCTGAGAGCCATGCATTCTTCTCTGTCTGTCGGCGTACATTGATTATTTAGTACAAATTTCTTAAGGGACTATTCTGCTTTGTGTGTAATGCAAATTCTTATTTATTCATCGGTCGAAATCGTATAAGACGATTAATTTTCATTCGACGAGCGTTTCTCTTTATCTTTATTTACTTGGAGCCTTTCTAACTTATTTTTCTGAGCAATCGAAGAAAACAAACGTAAACATTAATCAGCATTTAAGAGAATATATTTTTAAAATAATTATATGATTATTAGATTATTATTTAAAGACTATTTACACAGTCGCATTTCTGCTGAGAATCTCGGTCAAAATCAGTCACACGACGTGATGCGGTTTAATAAGTGGATCATGAGAGTCAGTCCAACATTTATAACATCACGTTCGTAATCGTGATTCAACAGAGAAACTCAAAGTTTGTCTTGAGGCAAACTGAATTCTGTTTCTTGCGGTGTAACAATTGATTCTAAGAGAGCTATGCATGTACACGTCTTTCATATTTTTTAATTTCATATCAGAATTGTAGATCTTATCAGGAAAAGTTCTGTATTTCTCAAGCACGTTTCAAAGATAATTGAAGAAATTGCGTATTTAGATCATTTAAATATTGACTAAAAAATAAAATAATTATTTAGATTCAAGATTTCATTTTAAATTAAGGAATAAAAGATTAAAACATTGTGTTTAGGAAACTGTTGCTACATTTTTGTGTAAATACATGACTAAATATGAAATTGACAAACTAAAGTTTTGGGAAAGTCATTGAAAACAATTTTTATTCAATACCATGTTTATTCCATTTAAGATCGAGAATTCGAATTTTAAGCAAGTTTTAGTAATTTTTCGAGAAAATTCAGAACTGAGTTTGGCCTCGTTATATAAAAGAAGGCAAATCAGAAATTGTCTCAGTACCTTTTCGTTCCGAACATCTCATTTGTCACGCTTTTGAAATGAGATTCAAGTAACGATTATAAATGTGAATCTAAATCTTCTATTTGAATTATAAATGACTAGTGTTTGATTTCTATCAGGATATGATCTCAAATCTCAGCTCTCTCGATCTCATACAGCTCTCTCAATCGGAATATTACTTAGCAATCACGATAACAATATCCTCAACCGATGAAAATATTACGTACCGACCGCGTCTTCGATCACGGCGTGAAAGGGAAATGACTGCTTGCCGATCTTAATTTCGCGCTCTCCATATTCCGGCGACGGTAGACTGTTCTTTCTGCAGAGGAGCTCCAGGATCTGCGTGGGTCTGTCGCGATCCCTCCAAGCGTTGTAACCGGCGGTGCTGTAAGTACCGGCGATTCCACAACGCGCTCGATGTCGACTGTAAAATCGGTTTTCGATATCAATCCGCGTCACGCCGATTAGATCATCGGCCGACGTAGCGTCGAAGTCCCACACTTGAATCTCTAACATGTAGTCCTGCGGGAAGGTCGCCTCGATCTCGAACAGCCTGTCAGATAATAAATCTGTGAGGCTGGCGAATGAAATACGAATTTTTACAAAATCGTGGCATTTGATCCACAATTTGTCTGCATTTATCCGTAAATAATTATAAAATATAATTTGAAAAAGAAAAACACTTGGAGATAGTAAATGTATTGATTATGTGTAAACGCATCAGAGTAATGTAAATATATTAATTATTTTAGATAATCAAAGAATGAAATTTTACTTCTCTTATCGCTAGCGGATCTAAGAGGCCGCTTATTTCTTAGACATTTGCGTGTTTAAAAGGGAAAAACGTATTGGTTATCAAAATAATCTTAATCTCCGTTACATCTACGCTACGTTGTTACGTGGAGTAGCTGGAAAATCCGATCGTGCAGTTCGAGAGAGCTGTAAAAAGCCGATACGCGCTCGGATGCACAGATGGATATCGATAAAATATATTTCTCGATAACGCCCGAAGGGCATAGCACAGCTATACCGCGATGTGCCTCGGAAAGAAGCTACGGCAGCTTTTTGTTGACCTTACCGGCCAAACGTAGGGTTCAATTGATTGGGCATATAATTCTTCCTGTCGCTGATGGAATTTTTTCCGAGCTTCACGCAGAGATACGGGTCAGACTTGCCGCTGAGGGGATCCTTAGGCTGTAAGTTAATGCCTGCGCGAAAAGCAAATTTACTGTCGGCTCAACGCCGCAGACGGGCTTTGTAGTTTTCTAGGAGTACTATAAGGTGTGCTGGAAAATTTCGCGAATAAAACGGAAGGGGGGGGATCTTTAAATTATCCTTTGGTCTTTTAAAGGGGAAAAATGTTTACAAGGAAAAAGTGTCTTGCGGCATCCCACGCGTTCGTAATCCCGTTTATAATTACTTTGACAAGCTCGGATTAATTTTCGTTGGGTGAAAATTGAATCCGACAAGTCGTTCGCGACGGTTTTATAATTGGGAATAAATACTTCGACAAAGTAGCTTTAAATTTACTTTCCCTGAAGAGTCTCCAAGTTGACGTAAAAGCGAACGAGCGGAGTATTCTTAAGTCATTTTTTTTCGGCGCACATGGTATAACGCGGAGACTAACCCTTTACAACGTAGAGTCTAACGAGGAGGTTAACAGGCTCTTGAGGCGGATAATCGTTGCACAGGCCATTAGCCGCGTCTCTCCCGCTTCTCGTTTTGCACGGAAAATTATCAGGATGCGGCCAGCGATATATAGAAATATACCCCTAAAGTCACAATATACAACGTTTGACATAAATGTAAATAGAGTGCTCGAGACATTTAATGGATTTACATTACTGATTTAACACGAGCGCCGTATACTCGCTGTTGCTACTTGTCACGCTTAATTAATTCTAATTTATATATAAAATTTCCATTTTGATTTGTGTATCAAAGATTAGATCCTTCGAATGTTCTTTCTATAATAAATAGCTTTCTGACATTTTTGTATAAAGTCAATCTCTATTCTTTTTAACTAAAAATTAACCTTGAATTTGCCAGCGTAATTATCTCCGGCATACTCGGAATTTTCACCCTTCCTTCCGCGCCACAAGTCGAAAGTGCGGAGTCGGTCTTGGAACCCCTGGAATTGCGGCTGCATCTCCAGCTCCGTGGAATATATCTGATTTCATTGTCAGTGTCTGAGCACTCAAGTTTGGGCAAGTGCATTAAATAGTACCTTGAACGTTGCCACGGGTTTACGTTGAAACGCTATCGTGATTCCCAATTCTCTATTTCTCTCTTCCTACGGATTCAATATGACTCAATAATTTGCTTTATCAAATATCTTGGCTGAATGGCTCTAACCAATCAGGACTCGTGTTCTACGTGATTTCGATCAGAATCGGTTCATTTGTCAGCAACGCGATTTACCAGTGAACGGAAAATAAAGCTGAATCGAGGAAAATTTTAGAAGGCTTGAAGATTCAAGAGATTAGAAGTAGAGAAATCTAGCTCTATAAAATCATAAATTCTATACATAAAAAAATTTTTACCGCGATTTATAGTGCAATATGTAGAATTTACAAAAAAAAAATAAAAAGCAAAAACAAATATATCTGAATCGTTGAACTGTTAATCATATAAGCTAAATAGTAAACTACTAAATGTTTAAACAGTTAAGTACGTAAGCAATTAAGCTGCTAAGTCCCTGAGCCCGTAGGTGCCCAAACAATTAAATTTCTGAGCACCTAAGCAGCTAAGTAATTTAAGCACTTTAGTATCTACGCAGTTACATTTACACGATTTAATATTGTATCGGAAATCTTTAAGGATTGGAAAAATAATTAAATTTGAAAAAAATTAAGAAAGTAAATATTTTAAACGTTTTTAAACGCTTTAACTTCAAATGTTAATATCTTTTATCTGTCTTAATGAATTTTTCGTGCAAAGTGGTGAGAAATGATTTCGGGAACAATTATCTTTTTTACATTTAAATTGCTTTGACAAACCTGGAGGGAGGCGAAATATTTACTCCACCAATCGAGAGTTTCGTCATTGCTGTCTCGGTAAATTTCTACCTTCTTTCTCGTGGTAAAAAACTTGAATTTCAATATCCTCTTCGTGATTACGAGCAGTCTCTTCAACTTGGAGTAGATGTCCGTTGCAGCCATTCTCTTATATGCAATGAGATCTTTGCTCTCTTCTTTCGAAGGATTATAATCGATTGGCAAAGGTACTGCACCGGTAATAAAATGTAAAAGCGACATTAAAAATCTTACAGTTATTTGTAAAGAAGATAATGTAAAAAAATATCTGTAATAATATGACAGAAAGAGTAATAATATTAAGAAACATGGTCGTAATTCCGCCTTCTCATATTTTCTCAAGTTTTTTTCTTTAATTTTATAGTATCTAAAATTTAAAAAACTTAAAAATTATATAAAATACAATAAAATAAAAAAATTTTTTTAAATATACGTAATACATTTTTACAATATGCGAATATTATTTAAATAACAATCATGCTAAATGCACTAACACACTATCGCCGTTTGCCGCTGGTTTGCCAACTGGAATTTCTGCATGAATTTCGACCCGTATATCTGCGCATCATAATCCTCCTCGGTTATTAATTGCTCCAGAAACACGTGAATGTTAGGGATAATACAGATCCCCGCATACTTGAAGCAGCCAAATCCGCGCGAATCGTAAGCCTTTATGGTGATGCTCGGATAGTAAATGTCGAGCTCCGGCATTTCCTTGATGATTAATGGATTTTAGAGCGGTTCCGTTTCCTCGCCATTAATAATGTATATCATGTGAATTTATTTTAATCTGACGCGTTCTGATTTCTGACCGACGAGACAATCAACGTTAATCAAAGCTTTCACGGAGAGACGACCAAAATTGAACGTTAATTAAATTTTTATTGAGATACAGCTTTCAGATTTTTCAATGAAGCTATTTCTGTTTCTCTTGAAACAAGAGTTTTTGATTTTAAGAAATTTTAAGAGATCAGTTTCTCAAGTCGCGCATATTTAGCTTAGACATACATTACGCAAAGTTTGCTAATTAACCAATCTCGGGATGATTTCGAAATTACCAGCTCGATCATAACGCGCGGTTCCTCGAAGTTGCTGAATCTCCTAGCGTTCTTCATCACCTGTGACTTGACGTGCACCCCGGCGCACTCTATTATAATTCTCGGCCTGCGTACCGGCATATATTTTATCTTCTTCATGTCGCGAACACCCCAAAAGATCACTTCCAGCCTGTAGCTCGTCATCTTCGGCCTGATATCCGGTGGGATGTTGTAAATCTTATCCTCTACTGTCACCGGAACATCTGAAATCTCTTTGTTCTCTGTCTGCGGTAATAAATGTATATAATATATATATTTTCCTTATTTTTCAATTTTAGAGAAACGTCATCGTAAAGCTCGATATATTATCCAATAAGATCTGTACATATACGAAGTGAGCCAACATAATACTTTCCATCCCGGGTTTTTTTGTAATTGACTGATTTGTGTGAAATGTGCTAAAATAGATCAATTTTGTTTTTAAGAGAAATATATGATGTGATAAATTTAATTGTGCTGCGTCTTCCCTTAAGATAGCTACCCCTGTAAAAATTTAAATAGTAATAAGAATCAAGCGATACGTTATTTTTAAAGTCTTTTAAATTTCTTTATAACTATCTTTTTTTTAATTTGGGCAAGTGTTTTTCAAGAAATTGTATTTGAAAATCTTAGATAATTATCAAGAATTGAAAATTATAGAAAATTATAAAAAGTTTTCGTTGTGGCTTGCCTTATATATATATATATATATGTATTTTTTTTATCGAGTTTTACGATATCTTTTTAAAATTGTAAAATAGAGGTAGACCATTAAATAGAATGTATTGTATGAAAAAAGATTGAAAAAATGACAGCGTTGAAATACAGTGTTGATATTTATCATGGAAAGAAAAATCGATATCAGCTCACTTCTATCAGCTCGAAAGCGGCGAGGACTGAACCCGTGCAATCTTTTTGCGACTGAAATTTGCACCATTCTAATTTCGGTGGAAAATCGGGCGGCGAGTAAGTTTCCGTAGCAAGTTTCACTAATGGCGCCGCGATGCATTTGCCACAGAATTCTCTGGTGCCCTACATTATTTTTCATACAAAAGATACGTAACATTTAAATTCAGTTGGAACGGTTTTAAATCTTTTACTTAAAAAATATTGAGAATGCTTATATCTGCATATATAAACAGCAGTGTTTTTGACATCTTTATTTCGTATTTATTCTTTTTAAGACATACTATTTTATTTTATATTTACTTCTTCATTTTCCGGAAAATACTGCTAAGATATTTGACAGGTTTACTACTTTGCTTACGCATAAATCCTGCTGAAAAGCCTGCAAGACAACTTCGGGTGGTTGAAACTTAATATACTCCTTAGTACCGTGCAAAATAATTGGAGGAAAAATTAACGTCTGGTCCCAAAATGGATCTAAACTGTGTCTTACTGTCTGGAAAAATTATAACATTATAAAGCACATAAAATTAAATTTAACATATATTTTAAGATTTTACTAAATAAATTCAAACATTTCTTTCTTAAACATATTCAAAGCATATCACTTTAATTATTTTATTGAATAAAACTTTAATCCAAAATTAAAACTGAAAATTGATTAATGAAGCCTGATTTATTTACGAACGTTAGATGCTAAAATTAGTTCGACATATCCATAATCCAATAAATGTAGAGCAACCTGCATAAAAAAAAGTAGATTTAATTCTGACAATTATCGTCAGTTATAAAATTTGCCAGGATTCCGAATCTATATTTTCAAACAGTCCATCGCGTCTTAATTGATCATTAACTCGACCTTATTAACCGCATAAAATTGGGGTGACGGTAATAAATGATGTTGCTGACGTCATTTTAAGACTTGTCGGTCATGAACGGTATTACCCCCGGTTTACGCCGAACACAATCGGCTTCGAATTCAACGGTATTACGGTATTACGGCGCTTTTAAGTAGCAAATACAATACGCAGCTAACCGTATATTTTAATAATTGTCATCCGCGTAACATGAACGGAACGAAATGCGCGTGCAAACATTAATCACGCTCGTATTACATCGGTCGTTACTCTCGCGGGGTTTCAAGTGAAATGTCATAGGAATACACGCCGCAGAAATTTCACGGTATCGTGATCGCGTATGCACGCGGCATGATCACCGGCGACGGGACAGAAACGCCGGCGGGCGGGCCGCGTATCCCGCTCGAAGTTTCACATTTGAAAAATTCAAAAAGCGAGATGGTGAAATTCGCACGCGTTCCGCTAAAGCGTTAGGCGCAGCTCACCTGCGTGGAGGCTGTGTACCCCTGAAACACGACGCGCACGAACGAGTCCAGCAGTCCGGAAACCTCCGTCCCGGGATCAAAGCGACCTTGGAATATGTGGGCTCGCAGCTGGAACGTCTGCATAACGATTACGCGGGCGTTATCGCGATGCCCGTTCTCACGCGATTCCATTTCGATTTGCAGTCTAATGTCAACGTAGAGGTTTGCCGAGGCAAACGCGGATCTGATTCCCTCCCCAAGTCGGATGTCACGCTCTCGGGGTTTGTGTGTATATCCCGCGCGCTGTAACGCTATCCCACCGCGATCTCTTACCGAGGACTGATTGTACTCGATGTACTTCGGGAGTGTGTCGACGTTACGGCCGTGATCGATCTCGTATCCCGGCGGAATCGCGCTCCAACACGCGGCGGCGTACCTCGCGCTGCCGAGCCACAAAAATGCCTCGATTTTGCAGGCGCCGTACCCGACGGGCTCCTCCCCCTCGTCGTCCGGATTTCTCGGGAACAGATTGATCCGCCGGCCGCACTTCCCGCCCATCTCGCTCACCTCCTCGGAGTAGATGATCTGCTCGGCCGGCAGTCGCGAGTAAGCGACTCGCTTCGAGCCGGCGATCATCCAGACGAAGACATCCGGGAGACTGTGTTGGGTCTAATTGAACGACACATTAGACGGACCGTTATAGTTGTTTAGTAGTAGACGCGTCGTTGGCTTACGTCAGCGCGCAGGTTCTCCAATTTTCTTAAATACTGATACGCGTGGATCATCGCGATCCTCATGTAATTGTTGTTGGGAAGTTCGCCGTTGATTTTAATCCTCCTGAGAATGTCTTTGACAGTTTTACAACACGAACTCACGCGACGGCGATCGAGTTCGGTGGTTCTTCCTTCGTTTACGTACTTGCCAGTGTCCAACGCGTGTAAATAATGCATGCAGTGAGCTTTTAACGCACGAATCGTTTCATTGTAGGCCACGAAGGCTGTTGGATTCTCCATAACCATGAGAGGTTCTAGTTTCTCTAATCTTGTCTCCTAAAAGGATTCAAAAGTTTTTTACGTTCGTAATTCGCACGAACTAAACGACGCGTTAAAAAATTCTGGTAGTTCAAAATATGTCAAACTTTATTAAAAATTATACTGATTTCAATATTTTGCAATAACTAATAATATTACATTTCTCCGGAAAAAAAATAAATTGAAATTAATTATTGTTGAAAAACTTAAAAATTTTACTTTTCGTAAAAGAATAAGACTTATTAAACTTACAACAATAAGAACTATCAGTAACTAAAATTTACGCGTTTTTAATGCCAATATAATTACAGCATACCAAAAAATTTGATATATATCGGAGATTATTGCTATTATACATTCGCCATTCCAAATTTGGCCACCAGGATCTCACGTATAGACAAGGCTTCCTCGATCCCAAAGGTATATAATTAGACTTGCCGTCTAAAGTGCCGGTCGTTCGCGGGGCTGATTGACTCTCGAAGTTCAATCGCTTTTCCAGCAACTCGTTTTCTATTGAAGGCGAGAATAAATAGGATATATCGCACATTTTAAGGCTAAATGTGACCTCTCGATTCCCTTCTCGAGCTTGACGTTGAGAGCATACTTCACGTGAGACAAATACAGAGTGGCTGTAAGCAACAGCGACAAATCCGTGAGGATGCCGTTGCAAGTTGAGGAAAAGTCGCACAACATAAATTTCGTACCCTAAAACAGTCGTCTCTTCCACCAAACTCGAAAATTTGTCTCCCCTGTCGAGAACCGCCCTGTAGAAATCGCAATCATGGCGATGTCTACACTATTGCGAAGGGGTAAGAAAAATGCTGGGTATTTGAAACAAAGTGTATCGAAATTCTCATTTCCGCTTCAATTTACAGTCACATTTAGCTAAAGGACAAACTCGATAGTGTAACAAACAGGAATAAAAGTTTGTGAAACCTGATTGACTGTCGTTATTGTTTTCGGCGCATTGACTATGCGGAAATTGTCGATTTCCTGCATTTCCCAGACTCAGTTCGAAGCTGATTAATTTCGATCCGAATCGAGAACGGTTGATCAAACATATATCGTACAGTACTCCGACCAGAAGATACTCCTCGGTTGACCACAGGTTTTTCTAAATTTTTAAAATAAATATTCTATAAACCTTTTATAAATTAAAAAGTAGTTCGAGCTAAGAAAAATATTTTTCTATTTATTTTTTCTAGTATTCGTAATATTTTAAACGTATAGAAGTCTCGGCATTTTATTTAATCAAAGTTTCTACTTAATTAAAAAAAAGAAATTGATTAAAATAAATTAGATTTCGAAGATATTTTAATAATTTTTACTATATTTGTTAAAATATCGAAATTTGCATGCTTAACTAAAGTAATAAAATAAATTGAATTTACGTTGAAAACTTTGACAGATTTATAAAAACGATCGAAAAAGCAATTTTTCTATAAAGAGGTTCGGATTTTGACTATAAATAAAGTAAACAGTGGCGAGAACGGAACATAACAACAAATCTAATCACTTCGATAATGGGAAATGCTGGAACGGTCTCAACTCCGATTCCGGGAGATGCTTCTAGGTCATCCATTTCAGTTTTCAGCGACAGAAGCACCCTTCCGCGATACAAAGGCATTGCCGTCAAGCATTTGCCCGAGCAGCCGTTCTTTTCCACCGAGCCGGATCCGTAAAAGTGGATGAAAGACGGCCCGTAAGTCGGCAGGAATCCTGTTGGCAGGACAAATGCTACCTTTTGCAATTTCTCACGTCGCGCTCTTCTTTATTACTTTCTAACATTTACTTGAACTTTGTACACATTTGTGAGCTTGGTTTTAAATCAGATCGTAAAGAGGATTGATATCACACTTGTGTGTAAATTTATATATATATAGGTATTTATCTGTATATGAGAATTTATGATAGATATAAAAATATTTTCAAAGTATAAATTTGCTTAAATTTATCGTATTTGGAGCAAAGACGGGGCGGGGGATAAAGAGATTTAAGACGCGTGTAAGACACGTAAAGACTTTTATTCTAAATTTATATCATCCGAAAGCAATTACGTGGCCCCCCCTTAGGCCGTTTTTTACTCTTGGCAAGGAATTATTTGGCAATCTCACCGTGCTCCCCGGAATTCGAAATCTTCGTTGTGTCCAGGACATGAACTGCTACGATGCAAGTCCGGCAACTGTCGATACGGTGTTTTATAGTAATTCTCACACGGTGGCGGAGAGCGGGAAACATTTCCTTGAAAATGATAGCCTCGTAGAATTTCGGGGAGTAGGTTTGCCATGCCTCACTCGTCGATCCCTGAAAGCACCGCAGTCTGTAATCGTTTTGTTCGATCGCGCGAGGCTGTAACCGTTCTGAATAAATGATTCCCGCGGACGGTAACGGCGTGGTGCATTAAATATCTATAATATTATATATTCACTCTCGTAGGCAACTAAAGACACTTCAAAATTTTATCGGCGCGGAACGCCGAGCGCCCCCCGCAGGAATTAGCGCTCCTTCGTACCTTCATTCCGGCGAACGATATTTGCACGTAGGGATTAACGTTCTCGAAATCGGTTTTCCTGCACACGCTGCTCATGTCCGGCAAACCGTCGGCGCGATAAACGACGAAGATATATCGGGCGCGATGCCTGAAGCGCAGTCTCTCACCGCCGATAGGCAGCAGTAGATTCCTACGTTCATTTAAACACATTCCCACGAGATTCAAGCACAAACGACGGAAATTCTGACGAGCCATTCGGCATAAATTACGGATATGTCGATAATGGGGGAATTTATCGCGGGAGGGGCTTACCCTTCGATGTCATCCTCAGCCACTGTTTCCGGATGCACCTTGACTTTCTCATCCTTGACGTTCACCGTGATGTTGCACTTTACGTAACCCTGAGGGCCCGCCGTCAGATCCTTTGGGTCTGTCAACACAGCCCACTTATGATAGTACTGCCGATCTATGTGCAGAAGGAATAACATGTATCTTGAAAATGCTTTTTGAAAAATCAAACGTGTTTGTTTTCAATTTCCGAAGCGGTATTTTCCCGATATCTAAGATATCCCTTTACTTTTTATTTGTAAACGAAAATGCTTATACTTTGCGAGGAGAACTGAGCTGTATGTCAGTTTGGAAAAGAATTTATCTCTTTCTTTTAATTCGCGTATCAGTGGCAAAGCTCCAAGGTACGTTCGCATTTTCTTTATCTCTCTCTCCCTTTTCATTTTGTTTCCTTTTAATAACCTGGTTGTTCCCACACTGTGGCAACTTCGAAGGAAGTGCTTCCGTGAAACTTGAGTCGCCGAAGAAAGTACCGCAGGTACACCGCTATCGTGATTCCCGTGTTTAGCAGATTTTCCAAACTGCACGTG
Organism: Tetramorium simillimum; assembly: GCA_011636635.1. Lineage (NCBI taxonomy): Eukaryota > Metazoa > Arthropoda > Insecta > Hymenoptera > Formicidae > Tetramorium > Tetramorium simillimum. The sequence goes on along the minus strand of VBVQ01000835.1, from coordinate 19,744 downwards.
AAGTTGAATACGAAGTACTGTATTTCAAAGGGCAAGAGGTAAATGTATAATTCCACCCGAATAAAATTTCTTCAATAAATGTGTACTTCCACTCGAATAAAATTTCTTCGGTATAAAAGCTCGAATTTATTCCGAAAATTAAATATCAAGAAATTTTAAGAAAGCTAAAAACACAGAATTATCAATTTTAATAGACTAAAGTTCTTCCAAAGATTGAGAGATTCTTTTAAGGATATTGAAAAATTCGTCGAGTTTTTAGAATTTTAATAACCTGTGATTTTAACCATAAGTTATAAATTTTTTGAAATATAAAAATTCATGGTTTTTAATTTGTAAAATACGATAGAGTCTAAACTTTAAGTATGTTTTAAGTCTAAAAAATATATATGAGTTGTGCATATCTTACATTGACAATATATTGTTTATAAGAGTCAATGAATTCAAGAATTCCAGGGAAAAAATTAAAATATTTAAGCTTTAAGTTTTAAATGTTTAAAAACTTGAATTTAACAAGAATTTAAATATTTTATCAAAGACTTACAGATGTCTGACAATTCCGAAAAAGGAAGAAACTCTTTTTAAACTTTTAGTTTTGAGTTTTAAATTTTAAAATTCTAAATGGATCAGGACATAAATATTTTATTATTCAAAGACATGTAGACTTTTGTTAATTCTAACCACTATTTCAAGTTGAGCTATTTTATACGAGTCAGTTTCGAGAGACTAGATAACTTCACCTCGTTGTAAATGGGATTATCGGTCCTCTCGCGTACCACTGTCCTTTTCTTACGATTTCCAACTTTGACGACGACCAACGGATTCGCATTTTGCGGCAAGTGCTTTGCTTCAAGTATAGTTACGCAAACTTGGTAAATGGAGAACTTCGGTTTGAATTTCTTGAAAGGCATTGCGGGCCGCAAAATCGATCGTTGATATTGGCCGTATGCCAGGTGCAATTTGCATTTGTTTAACTCGCTGTTTGTTTGTTTCTGGACACTTCCAGTGCGAAGGCTTTGAATTTATGCACGGCAGGTACAATACAAGGTGGCGAACAAAATACGAGAACTCTGCCGACACGTTCGGTAAAGCTTTCTCGTAAATAAAATTTTTTCCGCTCTTTTTTGTAATTCTTCATGGTGATATTTTGATACTTTGTTTAAAATATCTTTTTCAAATATTGCACGAAGTGTTTTCTTTGTACGTAATAATTTTTTACTTAATGTAAATTATCTACAAAAATTATTATTGGCATAGAAGAGAAATACGCATTGCGTATGTTACATATCCATTAAGAAACAATATAGTAGTTATTTCCTGTCATTAAAATATTTTTCATTTTTTTATGTTGTATGGTTTCTAATTACGTTCGTTGCAATTAAATTCACAAATTTATAATTTTTATATCATTTGCAAACGAAGTAATTTATCAGCAGATTTTTGTCTGTATCATCAGACGATATCCGTGTAGGAATACTAACTGAAGATATACTCTCGACTGTAGTCGCGCAGTGAATATAGCAAAGTCCATTTATCCATCCTTACCTACTGCTGATTTGCCCCAACTCGATAAAAAGTTCCATCGTTTGCCACTTCTCTTTCAAAAACTAGCAACAACAGAAAAAAAAGAATGACATTTATAATTTGGAGAAATCTCATTTTATTATTTATTTTTAAAAACATAACTCCGTAAATTATTAATTTTAGAATTTAATTTTTGATATAAATTAAAAAAAAACGAAAAATTAATTTTTATATAATATTTATTAAACACAAATATTAATTTTTAATATAATATTTTATATTAAATATATGAAATTTAAAATCAAAATTTAGGAGATAAGACTTGAAGTTAATAATCGCGTGCTGTGCGACACTATTCCATTTTTTAATTTGAAACCTGCAACGTGGAGAAAATTTCTCTGTAGCTTATATGATTATCATTCTTTTCTTAAATGTTGGAGAAGTCGATTGTATTGCACTTTTATTAATTTTTTACAACTTTTATGATTACGAAAGTTTGTTTAAAATTTTTAATCCTATTTTCAATTCGGCACACAACTAACTAAAGACGTACAAAATTCAGTTATCAATTTCGCTGCCTTCATTTGAAAAAATTATATAATTTTTATATACTATTTGTACAAAATATAAATTTCTGATAATATGTGACCTTAACTTATTAAAGCGTTTCTTCAAATCGGGATTGAACTATGTAACACGTAGGTACAATCTATCGCATAACGATTTTTCTATAAACGGAAACTGCGCATATTCGGATAATAGTTTTACCCCGACTTCATGTCATTTCCGTCGAAGGCCACCCTGTCAGACACAAGTGCGTACTTCACACGTCAATTTTGTGTCAGTGCGTGTAAATACAGGCCTCACCTGACAAAGTACTTATCCCCCGTTCTGACAGCAATCGAAATGCAGTCGTAATCTAAAATATTGACGTACAATTAAACTAGAAATACTACACGTTTGAATATATAAACATATTTTCATGAAAAAATAAGCACTTTATTTTAGCGTCATTATAAAACTAATATGTGTATAATTAACTTTTTCTTCTCTTAAAACGATTTCGTTTCAATGAATTTAATATAAATACATTTTCTTAACATAAATACATGGTGTTCCATTAATTTATTGAGAAATTATTTTATTTTAAATATACCAGATTTTTTATATAAAATTAAAAATTACAAAATTGACAATATACAAACTTCAAAATATATGTTATTTATAAATTTCAAATTTGAAACTTTAGAGATAAGAAATTTTTTATTCTTACACAGAATTTGGTTTAGCAAATAATTAACGAGTAAAACTAATATAGATGTACTGAAGATGTAAAATAGACTTTTTATCCATTTGTCCCTTTGACAAAGGGGACTCTTGTCTGCGGCTGAACAGGAAACGCACGTATAAGTGATTTATAACTTGCAACAGCACGTGGCGAAACATATGAGACGTGCCTGTAATAGTTTTCGAATATACACCCTTCATTACACGCCCCTACTGGTTCATTCGAATTGCTGTTCCTCCCATTACCAACTCGAAACGTATTGATGACGCCCGTCATCGATATCGTGGCGCGTTTCTCTTTATTATTATGGAAATCTAGCGTGAAAAAGAGCTCTCGATACGATAAAATGCGAACGATAAAGGCTGAGAATGCGGATCGTTGTTAATGAGAGTGGATATATATATGTATATACTCGTTCGACGTATGAAATTTTCCCATGCGAGCACATCCTCGCAAAATTAATTATCCTGTTCTTGTGAAGAAATCGCCAAAATTAACAAAAAAATATTAGATTTTATATTAAAGAGGATAATCGAAGACTTAATTACGTTCTGATAATTGACACAGATAGCTTTATGTACGTACCTATATATTAAGCTATCTGAATCAAATTATCACAACATAACGAATAAGAAAATTGTTTGCTATTTTTTTGTTCTAAAACTAATATTTTTTTGCTTTAGTTTTTAAAAAGTTATGACAAGCTCAATAGTGCAATATTAAGTAACTTTTTAAAAAGTGAAGCAAAAAAATTATTTCTGAAAGCAAAAAATAGCAAAAAATTAGCAAATAATTTTCGTATCTTATTCATTACGTTGTAATAATTTGGCTCAGATAGCTTAATATACAGATAGGGATATCAACATTAGGATGTGTGACAGTTATTAGGGCAATTTTAACAGTTCGTTAAGTTATCAAAAAAGATTAAAGAAATAAAAATTTTTTAATCTTAAATCTTTAAAAAAATTATGTTTCGTTATATAATAATGAAATATTTCGCGCGCGAAACGCGCGTCCATCACCACTGGTTTAATTAAAGTCAAATTTAATTAAAATCAAAATAATCTTTAATTGATTCACTAATAAATATTTTTCTTCAAGGAGCTTATAACGGATCAAACTCTTCGTCTCTTTTCCAATTTTCTAGCATAATTTAAAATACGAAAAGTAAGCAAAATAGTCTCATAGGGTCAATTATTTGAGATTTCGCTCGGTGAATTCATTATCGCGTTACAACGTTATTATCAACTTAAATTCACCAACGTGCCTTTAATGAAGGTCCAAATTACAATGGCGCGATGCACGCTGTAAATTTTTCGTCCCCCCCGAAAACGCGGAAACCCGGGCGAAATTACCGAGTAATCGTCGCAATGGCGCGACAGGAAAAAAAAAACGGAAAAAACGTAATAAAACGAGGGAAAAAAAAGCTAACTCTCAGGGGTCGAGACAAGCGTGTTAGCCGCGGGGTTGTAAGTTAACCCCGCTAACTGGTCGCGGAACACGAGCGTCCCCGACGGGGGGGCCTCACCGTCGGGGGTGTTCGTTATGCTGCAGAGCCCTTTGAGAGGGTCACGTGCCCGTACGTCGGACCCCTCAAGCCGATATCGTATTTGTACAACACGCACGGCCATTATTGTAATACGCCTGTTTGTGTGTTTTGCGCAGTCTTTGTGTGCTTCCACCCCCTACATGATCCGTCTCGTCCCTCCTTCTCCTCGTCTCTCTCCCTTCCATATTTTTTTCGTCCCCCTCGTTCTCGGTTTCTTCTCTTTCCTGTCGATTTTCTTTTCTCGCCTTTTCTTCTCCTTGTTTTTCCTACGTCCGCACGGTGATTAATCTGCAGACACTCCACAAAAACGCGACTCGATGTTTTACATCTTAAACATTTTTACTCACAGATTGATATATACTTTTTTTAATAGAACCATTATTAAACTGCAAAGTAGCATCATATTAATGCTACTGCATTCAGCTCATTTAATTATTTTTTATATAAAAAATATTTTGTCTTTTTATGTCAGTTAAAAAAAATTTTTTTTACCTTATGTTTATATATCTCTTCGTTTTCTTTCGCTCTTTTACCTCCTCTTCCTCATCTCTCCGTTTCTTTTTGTTTTACTGGTTGCAATTTCCGCTCGTCAAGTTTTCACACACTTGTCGCGTAGATTATTATTGCAAGCGACGGGTTATTATTGTTCCGTGAAACAATGAGCACTCGTAATCTGCAGGAGGGTGGACTCGGCGACTCCCTCGCCTCGACGGATCACGTGGGAAACGTCGTGGCTTTTTTGTCGGGCGCAACGCAGCTTTTTCTCTCGAACATCGTGGGGCGCGAGAAGGCGGCTGTCGCGCGTCAATTCTGCTTTCAACCCTTTCGATTCTCTTACTCGATGACTTCATCAATGCATTTCTATGTTATAATACTACCATGATAGACAAAAGAGATAGATTTCCGAATTGCTTTAAATCTGCAAACTCCTTCATTTTTCGTAATCTTTTAAATCAAGCAATAAATATCGAACATTTAAACAGCGCTCGATAGAACTAAAAAAAAAGCTATATCCTCCCTCAAATTTGTCCTTTAAGATCGACCATTATTAGTTCAGAGCTCATAACGATACAAAGTATAGAAAAGAGATTGCGCATTCCTATACTAAAAAAAACCTACTGGACTCGCGAGATCTCTGTGAGATTCCCCGATATCGATTTCGTTCGACCGGTGAATATATCCGAATGTACCGGCGGATTTAATTGAGCCGTTGCGCGATCACAATGGCATGTCAATCGCGGACGGGCCGCGAGCCATCAGCCGAGCGCGGCCTTCTTCGCGGGACTTCGCTCTTCATGGGTGGCTGGAGGCAGCCCCGAGAAGTGGGCCGCATCGTATAAATAGCGGAACATTATCCTATCTGCCGCGCGGTGGGTACCGCGCGCGGCACACACTCGGTCTCTCCTTTCGGTCGGCAAAACCCCCCCTCGTCCTCGCCTCTCTCGCTCGCTTCGGCTACGAGGGCCACGGTGCGCTCGGTGTTGTCGTGCACGGCCGCTCGAACGTAGATGATGGGATGACGGACCGCGGGCGTGTCCGAGTAGCCGATACCGGGCGCGTGATCGGGAGACCTCCCGGGGGCCGACCACCCTCGAGGGGCCACGAGGGTCGACTTGTTAGCCAGACACAACGGGCTCTCGAACTAACGGAGTGCTCTCCGCGGCCGACGACAGCTACAAGCCGACAATGTTTCTCCTGCGCCTCCGCGTATATCGCCCCGCGCGCGCGCGCGCGCGACGAATACTTGCTGTATTTGCATCGCGAACTGTCGTCCCCTTT
>VBVQ01000835.1:0-13581 GCA_011636635.1 Tetramorium simillimum | reverse complement strand
GACTATGTCCATACTCCTTTTTTTTCCTTCACAATAAATTGCGACGATCCACATTTCTTCAAACGAGATATAGATGCTTGGTGTTGCATTTTATTCTCCGCTTGACGTATCTTGCATCTCCTTTGGAGACTGCAAGCATAAATCATCTCTTCTATTATTCCTATTATTATGTCTATTGCTTTACTATTTGTTGCTATTATTACCGTTACATAGTTTCGCATAATCTTCTGTTTTTATCTCGATGTCTCCGATCGTGACTGCAATCATTATTGTAATGATGGACACGGTGACCTATTGGATCATATCTGACATTTCAGTCGATAGCAGCCAGATGTGAGATGGCAACGTTTGATGCGCGTGACATGCTGAACGCAATAAAAATGCGTAAAAGATCGCGTTTGGCTTTCCCGGAATATAATTTTTTTTCATCCCGCTTTTCTTATCTTATCCGCACGAGCTCGCGCTCGTCTGTCAAGCTGTCTGTCATTTCATTAACTTGATGACCCCATTTATCTGGAAACGCGTGACTACTCAAGGCCGCAAATATAACGAAATCTCAATCGACCCTTTTTAAAGATATCCAACGAGTTGCAGTAGCAACGATTGCAACACAATTCTGAGGTGGGAAATTGTTAGAATATCTGTGCAATAATAATATTGCAATAATATAATTTAACTGGTAATCATCTGTCATTTGTACTCGACTTTTTAGTGACGTGGTCAATGATGACTATGTTATCAAAACTTTTTAAAACGCAAAAAAAAAAGTAAATACTATTTAATATAGAATTTTAAACGACACTAGAAATTAGATGGACAATATGAAATAAAAATACGCTAATCAATGTAGCATTCACGAAGATAGAGTCTTATTTAATTTCATAAAGATAGACTCTTATTTAATCATATTACACAATATTTTATCATTACACGCTTACGATAATAAAAATTCGACTGTGGTCTATAAGATAAACAAAACTTACATGTTAAGATAAAACTTGCTGGCAATATATTAAAAAGTATTCAATCGTCAAATAATTTTTTTACGTTTCGACATTCATATCGTAACATAAATTATTGTAATTAATATAGATAAACAATTTATTTAATTTTCATTTATATCGTAATATAATTCTATCGATTGTTATGCTATTCTACATTTTATACTCGGGGAATGTATCTTAGATTCCATGAATTAGCTTCTATCGCGGGCTCTGATTCATCTCGTATATATCGTCCTACGGTATACCGGCGTGATTAAACAAATTTTTCAGACGATTCCTGGGACTACTATGTTTCTACGAAAAAATGTGATTATTGGTCCGAGGTCCGAACCGAGAGCGAAATCGTGTACGTCCGGGCCGCCTTAATGAAGGTACATTCTTCCCTCGGCCGCCGATCAAGATATCCCCCGTATAAATCGAATGCTTTTCACTGAGGCTCAATCAAGCCATACGGTAGCCTGAAAAATGCCACGGGTTTAGGTTCCCGATTAGGATCATAAAGAATTAGCGGGTCGAGTCCGCGCGAACCGCGTGTGTGTGACCGATCGTATTGAAACGTAACGAAGAAAGAATGGAGAGATGCCTGAATTGAATTTAATAATTCTTCAAATACAATATCCGAGGTTATTCTAAATTTACACGGCGATCAAAATGGCTGTAGAAAAAAAATAGTTTAATGTATCTTGAAGACCCGAAAGAAAAATGAAATCTTTCTCAGTATATTAAAAACAGAATAACTAACAAAAAAATTCACTATATGTATTGAGTCTAAATATATATTTGACATTTTTATCTCTTTATAATACAACAATAATTCAAACAAATATTTTAGCAGCGAGAAATAATTATTTTTGTTTCTCTTCACTGAGGAGAAAACCGTTAGATGTACGATTCTATTTCGAGAGTGCAAGAGCACGATAGCTCCGTCGTCGAATTAAAAATTTCTCCCGGCGCGATGATAGAGTAAAGGCGGAGAAGAGGGAGCAAGGTATATACGGAGAGCAGATCGGTATAGCGAATGGAATGTCTTAGGACACCGCCCACGGGCATACTAACGAATCCCGGGGTCGTTATCCTCCTCTTAATTAATGGCCATTCTCGTCTTCTTCCGCGCGTCCTTACTCTCGCTCTCGTGTCGACGATGATAGCGCCCCCCCGCTCCCCTCGGTTCCCCTCTTTAAGCCCGCTTCTTTCTCTCTCCCCTCCCTTCTTTCCGTCGTCTTTCCGTCTCGTTCTCTCTTTTTCTCCCCTGCTTTCTCTCCGCATCCTCGGCTTCCTTTCCAGCTACGCGTTTTGCGAGAGACTCCGCCGAGTAGCGACCTAAGCGTAATCAGGCCAAGCACGCAAATTAAAGTCTCGTCAGCCGACCTACCTCCTTGCGTCCCACTGACCCCATTTCCTCTCTCGTACTCGTCCCCACTTCCGTCGAGCGAAAAGGACGTCGAAAGGATTCGAGTCGGTCAGGGATCCATCCAGTTTGAGAGAAGGAGGGTCGATCGCGCAACCAGAAAAAGATGCGAAGACCGATACTCGAAGAGATTCATGGATCAACAGCTTTTCTGAACCGTCGGATCTCCGGATATCGTCAGACTTTTCTATTTTTGTTGAATGAGATCCAGATTTCTTTTTCGAAAACTATGAATTCTACAATTTTCCGAACTTTACGTCGTCGGTTTGCATTTTTCAATTCTTAACCGTTAAAGTCTTGGAAGTTGATTATCACTAAAGCATCATAGAATCGTTTGAATCTATTAAATTTAAGATCTTGAAGTTCTGTGTGATCTGATCATTAGAATTTTGGATAATCGAATCCTTGGATTTCTTAGATCCTTCGAAGCTGCGGACTTGGTAATAATAGTAAATTTCTTCAGTCCTCGGAGTTTTGAATTTTTTAATCCTAAGAGCGCTTAGTTAGAGAAGGCCGAAAGTAGACGGATACTCGTGAAGAAAGGAGACACTTTGCGGACAAGGACGTACGCATGGAGGGGACCGGGCGCGAGAGAGAAAGAGAGCGAGAGAAGGAGGCAGTGATGGACGAAGAGAAGCCGGAGCTGGAGGAACGGAGAAAGAGAGAAAAAAGGGTCAAACTCGTTTTCGTTTTCGTCGCTAATTAGACTCGTTAACCGCCTCTTCTGGCGTAGCAGGCGTAGCCATAACCGGGCGACTTCTCTCTTCGGCTCCGCGGAGAGGAAGCGAACGGAACACGGCCACCACTGATGCTCGGAGGCTAGTTTGTTCTCGTCGCCCAGTCCTCCAGGGTGCGTTTGCCTTGATCGCCCCTCTCGGCTATCCGACATGCGTGCCGACATTCGCGCGAAATTGCACCTGCGACCCTCCGCCTTCGCTCTGCTCGTCTCGCTGTCTCCCTCCTTCTCACCTCGGATGTTGTTCGACGGCGCGTGCGAGGGAAAACGTCGTCAAGATGGTGGTAGTGGTTGTGCCGATGGTCGTGTTGGTTGTTTGTGTAACAAACTATTTGAAACGATATCCGGACGTTGTCAGTCCTCAATATCTCCGTTTGTGACGAAATCATTTTCGGAGAATCGAGCAAAAATTAAGGGTCGACGAAATAGTCCTCCGATTTCTTATTAGATATTATTCGAATTCTTGTCGCTGTTGGAAAGTTTCCGATTAAAAAAAAAAAAAACGAAGACGCCTCGAAGAAGCACGAAGACAAAACGAGTAAATTCTGACGTTCGCATTCGCCGTGGAATCTTGATGAAGTTCCATTTAAGTGATTTGCTTGACAAGTACAGTTGCAGGCGATTTAATGGGGGACGAGGAGAGGTAAGAGAAAAATGCAAAACAGATAGATTTATTATTTGAGAGTTCATTGATAATAGAAATGGCGAAGATTTATTCGTAGTAACCGTTTGATTTCTTATTACATCACGTTTAGAGAGTCCACGTTTACATTTTTCTAACCGTTTGAGACGTTTACTAAAAGAATCAAATTCCAGAGACTTGAATATATCAGATAAAAATTCCTAAATTCAATCTCTCTTGATTCTTTTGATTCGAGATAGCTTGATTCTCCGAGAGACTCTTAAACCTCCAAGATATTTATATTTCGCGTTCTAAATTCTCGTACGTCGTCGTGTTCCTCGTTTAACTTGACCAGACTTCTCGCTGCCCTTCCGCGTCTCTGTTCCAACCGATGCGCACCGGTCCACTCACTCAAGTTCGCACCGTGGAAAATCGCGGCTCGCCGCGACACGTTCATTCATCATGCGGCCCCTTCAACGTGTAACGCGCTGAAAAATGATGCTTATCTCGCGGTCGACTCTTGGTACATCGATGTTCATTTTACCATCGGCCTATCGGCAATCAGTTGGCCGCTCCGTGTCTCAATCTACCACGTCGTAGAGAGAGAGAGAGAGCGAGAGAAAGAAGAGACATCCTGCCGCCGCGGTGCCGATCACGTGTGACCCGTCACTTTTCCAGATTGGTAACGCCGATTCTATCCCCGGTCCCTTCTCTCGTCCTTTTTGAATTAGGTAGCCGGCCATTAGTCTCACATATTCTAGAAGGCATCCCGAGTCCCTCTTTCTCCCCCGGCATAACCGTCTCCTCTCTCTCTCACGCCGGAGGATCAGCGCGGAAGATGCGGCATGCCTCGTGAAACCAATCCGCGCCTGTCAGCATCGACGGTCCTTATCGGCGCCGTGATTAATTATTTTCGCAGAGGATACCTTGCTATTTGCTCAAGACACTCGTCCCTTTTCCACCGCGAACCAGTTGTCGGCGGATCACTGCAACGACGAGAGACGCGACGCTGAATGTTTGGGAACTCCTTCTTTTTCTCTTTTTATTTTCGAAGAACCACCTCTCGCTCAACTGATACGAGACAGAAAATTTTTTAAGCGCTCGCTCGCTTCGTGTTTCACATTTTTGACTACACGCCTGAACGTAGATCTTGGAATATTATTTTGACATGTGTGGGGAAAGTGATTATTTAGAAACTTTTAGCGCGCGAGAAACTCTCTTCATCTTTCTCTTTTCAGAAATATGCTTCTTTTTAAAACTTCTATGTATTGCGATCATTGATGTTTAAATTTTTCTATTTGAATTTTGTGCCTTTTGTAATTTCGAGTCGATAGAATTTGGAAATGTGTAATTTCTTCAAAATCTCGATGAAATACCGTGCGTTATTACTCCACAATATAAATACAACGGCCGTGTTGATGCACGCGTGTCCTTGGCTGTCTGTATTGCCGGACGCGATGCATGATACCGTATTTCTTACATAAAGCGGACATTGACGTCCGCCACGGGGTCTAATACTCGCGGTGGGCGGCCATATTGGATCGTGATATGGGCCTGCAATTAAGGCCGAGTAGGCCACCCGGGCTCGGAGGAGCGCGATAAGGTGAGCTTTGCCGTGGCCGCATCTCAGGGCTAAGCTTGACCTTCTTGGCCCCCCTTCGTTCCTCGCTGTGAGCTCGAGGTTAGGTCACGATTAAGTACCGATTGGGTGGGCCTAATAACCGGGGACTGTATGCAGAACTTTCACCGAGGGTACGTCGACCTGCGACGGATCGAAAAAAATCATTTTACGATCGTTTGCGTAACATTATCCGTTTTCTACGGTACGGAGCCTTGAGAGTCTCCGATGCTCCGGACTTGTCAGACGACGATAGCTAAAACAATTAAACGTTTTTAATTTATTTATTACAGTTCTCTCTCTGGCTGAAGCTGTCTTTAGTACGATTTTTCGTTTGTAGTATTTTATACATTTTTACAAATTATTCAAATCTTTGATTCAGTTTGTATATTTTTTAATATATTTTTGTACACAAATATATAGATTTTTACATATTTAATATTTAAACTTTTAATTCTAAAATATTTGCAATTTAAGATTTTTAAGTTTCTGACATTCTCTGTAGCTTTCAAAATTTCAAATAGAACATTAGATCTTGCCGTCTCTGAAATTTCTAATTCCTTTAACTTGGAAGATTACGATCTGGCATCTCTCTTGTCCCATGTGAAGATTTTGGAGATCTCCAGGGCTCCCGGTCTTTATCCCGATGTGCTTAAATATTTTTCGGGAATCTTCACAAAAGAGCTCGACGACGGGGCTCGTCCCTCGCTCAGCGCGCGATCGCGTTCCCCGATCAGATAAACGACCAGAGTCTCGGTATGCAAATCCTAAATAAACTAATGAAGATTAAGAATGGTCGCGGCGAAAGAGTTCGCCTCATTTCGAAAACATCTCTGTCCCCTAACGACCCCACAACGCCGCGCATTCTTGCGAGACCCGGGATCCTATTGTCCCGCGGGGATCTAACAGTGTCAAGCCAGCGGGACCTCCTAGGGCGAAACTTCGGCTGTCCCCGAGGTCAGATCTATCCTGCGGCCGTCATCGCGGAACGATACGGGACGCAACGGTAGCCACCTGAGATTATCATCTTCAACAGTAGCGATGAAGGATTCCTCTTAATAGCTCGACGAATTTTTTGGACGTCTCTCAAACGCTTCCTCGTGTCCTTTCCCGGAATCAGACGTCTCTCTCGTAATATTTCAGCCCAGAACCGACGCGGACCTCTTAATAAGGTTACGGTAACGGTTTTCAAGAGTTAACGAGAGGAATATGGGCGTGAGACAGAAGGAGATCCCTGGGAAGAAAAAAGATCATGACGAGAAGATCGGTATTCCTTTTCGGAAGGTAGCAGAAATTTATTTGATAGGACCTTTGCCGACGCCGCGCAATGGTATTAGATGGTACATTTGTTACTTACGTGAGAAAACGAAAGAACTTTACAAGTCCCAATAATATTACAAATTGAACATTTAAACTCGATTAAAAGGTCTCATTTGGATAATTTAAAGTACAATCTTTAGTTTTTAGAATCACATGATTACAATATTTTATAAATATTGATCTCCTTGTAAATGACGGATTTTTTAAACAAAAATCTTCGCGTTACGTAACTTAAGAATAAATACACCTGTCGCATCCTCGAACTTTTACTTTTAATACTTTGCCAAATACTCATGAAATGTTCCACATAAAATGTTCCCCGGTTATTTAAATAATCTTGAATATAGCTGCAAAGCAAGAGGGAGAAATGGAAGCAATAAATGATGGACAATTATCAGAGCTCTCCCCGGTGAAATTTATTCGCGCGCATCGCGAAATAAATGCGCGCGTCCGAGGGCCCAAACGCGCTTCTAAGCGGCGCTAAAACGTGAAGGCGCGTCGGCGGAAGATCGAGGGGGGGGGAGCCCCTCGTCCGCCCTCGGGGCCCGTCGCCCACTCCCCCTTGTTCCTCCTAGCTCGCTCGCGCCAAATGAACCATACCTGAACTTATTTTCACTCCCATCCCCATACGCCGGGCTCGTCCAAGCGCGAGGTGATAAATCACCGCGCCATAAACAACCAATATTTCTCGTCGAATGTTTACCGAGTACGCTTTAAATGCCTTGTTAAAACAAACCTACGCCCGGTACGATGGTGGACTGCGCCCTTTTCGCCCGTTGCCCCCTCTCCACCACGGCCTGCACACCCGTGCCCATCCCGGCGAGTATATATCACGACCGGGCACCGACGTAAACTCTCTCCCTGACCCCTCGGCGAAACCTCGCCTTCGGACGGCAAGGAAGGGCGAAGGTTAAGGAACGCAAGTGGTTACCACACATGGAAGCGATACTTTATGCGCGTGTGTGTTTAGAGAGGGATTAGAGGAGAAAAACGGCGGGGAGAGTGCATTAAATTGCCATTAGGTTGCGTAATAGTTACGAGTTAATCCTTTCGGTACATTCCTTATTGATTAAGAAAAACCCGCACTTTTCTCCGAGAAAGTAAGAATTTTCAGATTGCTTCCTGCATATTTCCAATAATAGGATATTTAAATATCCATTATATTTATACATTCTACCGCGCTTTATTTGCATCTCGAATAATTCGCGAAGTAAAGTGTGTGGCTCGCGAAATAAATTTTCCCCCTTGAATTTAATAATTGCCTGTTTTTTTTTACCACGCCACTGTGATTGAGCATATTTTATTGTAAAGGGACAATTTAAATTTAAGAAGGTCAATGAATAAAGGATCAATGTATGCAGGGGGGGGAAAAAGGGTTGCGCAGGTGGTTTAATTTACCGTCCGCGACCGGTACATTTCTGGATTTACCTTCGGGAAAAGTCCCAAAGTTATGGGAAAGGCGCGGGGTCGGGGCGTGTCCCATATCTCATCATCCGATTGAGTTATAGCGCGTTAAGGAAGCCGAACTTCTCGGGGCCGCTCGCCTCGAAAGGGCCTAAATGCCAGTTCGGAACAAATCGCGCCCACGACGAAAGGAGCCGGTCGGAAGGCGAGATGAAATTAGTGATGAATAGCTTCTCGTCGATGACCTACCGCTCCCCCGCGTGTAAATGCTTCGTTAAACCACTCAAAAGAGAGACGGCAAGGAAAAAGGATAGAAATGAAAGAGCGAGAGAGAGAGAGAGAGAGAGGGGGAGGAAAAAGGTTGAACTTCTTGACTCGTACGGGAAATGAGCTGACTCGTCTTGGATTAAGGAATCACGAGTTCTTGATATATGCGAGTTGCACGTGTCAACGGGTTATCGAGCAGAATGATCAATCACATGAATGTTAATGCGGCAAAGAATCAATGAAAAATTGATCTTAGATAATATATTGATTCAATTACGATCGATATTGATAAAAATATTGACAAATATATATTTTGAAGTTGTGTACTTCCGACGACTTTTAAATATCGCGACTTTGAATTATAAATTATTAAGTCTTAAGCCTTGAAATTTTAATTATATGTATATTACGGAGATAAATTTCTAATATTTCAATAGCCTAACTGTGGATCTTTAAAGTTTTTTTTAAATAGAAATTTAAACTTTCGAGTCTTCCAAAATTCTTAAAACTTTATTTTCTTTACACTATAAAATTTAGATACACGAATCTCTTGGTTATCAAAATTTTAAATTCTTTTTTGCTCAATTAATTAATTACGGCATCTTTATTTTCTCTTTAACTTAAAATTGCGTTTCAATTTCGTCATTTATAATCAATCCATTATATTTTTATGAACAAGATACATTTAATCTTATCGGCATATATTGTAATTCCATTTTAATCGCTCTAACATAAATCAATTCAACTCACTGACGGACACTGACATTTATTGGTGTCACAATCGTGCGTTTTACTGTTTTACTTTCACGACGCGCGTTAATAAACGGCGAATGAAAAAATGCAGGATATTTATCTACGTCCGTTTAGTGGTCGGTCGAGTCACCGGAGGGTATATTCGCGCCAGAGGAGCGTTGCTTGAAAAACACCCTGTAGACATAGCAGACATGGTCACTGTTGGGTTATCAACCGATCGGGAGTAAATCTTTCGACCACTGTCAAGGCAGCGTTCGACAGGCACGATAGCGAATTAACTCCGAAATAAATGGTGCCTCCTAGGAGGTTCCATTCACGAAATTTCTCCCCTAGCGACACGGGATAGAACGCATCTTTCGAGAATCGAAATCGATCGGAAGAGGCTTTGCATCCAAAAGAAATAGCATTTTATATTTCGTTACATTATACTCTTTTATTTGTCAACGAATGTTACAAAGATAACATTTTCTTTTTTGTAATATCTTGCATTTATATTATCATTATTTCAATTTAAATCAAATTCAATTTAAATCAAATTATTTCAATTTACATCAAATGTTTAAATTTCGAAACGTTTTCCTCTCCGAGAATCCAAAGTTTTAAAAATTGTACGTACTGAAACATCAAAAATTATAAGAGATACAAAAATATGATAGTGACAAAAATCTTAAACTCAAGATATTGAAAATTTACAATTTGAAAAAATACTTTTTTAAAAAATTAGCTTCCCAAGTATAAAATGTCAGACGCTCTAAACTTTTTGCGGAAACATAAGAGATACATTTCGCTTGCAGTCTTAAAAGAATCCTTCCCGGTCTATTAGAGACAACGCGCCCATTCTTCGCGAAAAGCTCATGAATATTGTGCCAGCCAGTGGCGAGGAGAGAAAAAAGCTTCAATTTGCATTGGCCGCCATTCTTCAGCTCCTTTGAATTCCGTCGCTATAGCGACTTTTGTCCAGATCGTGCCACAATGGCCACTATCTTCTCTCCCCCGACCGGCTCTCGCCTGCTCTTCCTGGAGAGAAACTCGGTGCAAACAAAGAATCCTCCCTACGCCCTCTCAGGAGAGAAAAGGGGCCAAAAAGACGAAAAAGGTCGATACACGAATAAGCGATGCGCCGGTTGGATAATCCGAGAAAAAAGACCGCGAAACGTGAACTCGCACTGTGGCGAACCGTCGCCCACCCCGTCTCTACCCATCGGAGATAGGAGCATGTATAGGGTGGATCTTCGGAAACCCACCCAGATTTCAAGATTTTGACGATATTTTTCAACTTAAATCGGCTAGATGTTACAACAATCATATTATAATAGCACTTAAAAATCTCGTCTAATAAATTTAAAAAATTGTAGGATATTTAATCTTAGCATAAAATCTATTGTAGAGTTTATCTATGATGGAAAAAAATTATGCAGCGGTAATTTTATAATATTAATCTATAAAATAGATCAGAGACAAAATGCACTCGAGGAAAATGATTAAACAATTTAATTATCTTGCTACGGCGATTACTTAAACGGACTGTATAATTAACTGCGCTAACTTCAATGAATTAATTGAACGCTACGCGCGCATCGTTAAAACCCGATAGCGCAAAACACGACAAACAAGAAGGCCGCGTATATCTACCCGCATGTTTAATGCATTCGCATTCAACGATATGCAAAATGATACCGCGGCGAATATCAGATTTGTTTAAGGAAGCTGAGAGTATCGTTGTCGAAACGGCATTTTCGCACGTTAGATTTTCCAGACATAAACGCTGCCATAATCGGTAATCGCGAATGGCAAGTATTTCAAGTGTGTTTCCAAGCGATTATTCGTATCATCAACCAGCACAGTTTAAAAAGTTGAATACGAAATGTATTTTTACGATAACTGGCGTATGAACATTTACGTAACGTCTTGAGTCGGTCGTTAAAAATTGCATTGCAGAAATTTCTATTTTTGGAATTCATGCCTAAATGATACCTTTTAATCTTTTAAAATCTTTAAAAGTAAAACCGTTAAAAACTATACCATTAAAAATAATATCTTTTAATAGATCGGTTATTAATTTATCTATCTCGAAAAATCTATTTATTTTACATTGAATATTGAAGGTTTAGCTTCAATTTGACGCCAGAGAAAAGTTTGTACCGCGGCGACGCCCTGCAGTGTGGTTCTCTCGTTTCGATTAATTGCCACGCGCCCTTTCGGGACAGGTTCGGGGTTCACGCTATCTCGGAAGTGGATCCCGGAGGACCGCGAGTCCGGCGAGTAATTCGTTAAAAGGCTCCGAGACTCCGTTTCCTTCCTGCCCTCCCGGCGATCCTCCCGGCGAGGATTTACTCGTCGTTGGATCCGTTCGGTCACGTAACTTTCGCGAATATTTGGGACCACGGGGGAACGAGAAAAAGGGTGGTCTTGGTCCCGTGGGGTGCAGGCGGGGAGAAAGGAGCGATGAAGCGAACAAGGCGAGCGGCGTGACCACGGTGGCCAATGGGAGTCCCGCGCGAGGAGACATCGGGATCGAATCAGTTTATGCGCGACAGGTTCCGGAGAGAGATAGGGACAGGGAGAGAGAGAGAACGGGATACGGCGGAGGTAAGAGGGTACGCGCGGGAGAGACAGAGGGTAACAGGGAGAGAAGGGAAAGAAGCGAGAGTGAGATGGCGAGGGGCCAACCAGATCGTACACTTTGCCAACTCTCCGACCTTCTGGTTCGCCGCCATGAAGAGGCATTATTTACAACGAAGTCCCTGGTAGACAATGCCGGGTAGCCGCGGCCATCTTTCGTTCCTTTTCTGTCCTCTATACGCGACAGCATCTGCTGCGGCCGTTCCTACGGGAAGCTCTCTGCCTTCCTCTCTCCCCTATCTACCTCTTTTCTTCTCCTTTCTGTTATAAGTAAGTGAATTAATGCCTTCAACTTTTAAAAACTGTTAAATTGAAAAATTTCTGTTTACTACAATTTATCTTTTTCTTGGAATTAAAAGGTTAAAGAGGATGACCATTTATGTAGAAATGTATCTCGTATATTTATCTCCCGTTCTTTCTTTTTGTCTGCCTATTGTATGGAAAATCTTCCACTCTTTCTATTCTATTCTCCTACGATTCTCCTTCATTATTGCACGAAGAACATAGTTACGTTACTAACGTTGCTCGCTATCGTTATCATAAACTCGCAGGAAATCGTAAAGAAAGAACGCGTGCTTACTTATATCGGATATTAACATAAAGAAAAAGAGACTCACAATCAGACTTGTCGCCGCGCGCGTTTCTACCGCAGATGTTACAGTCGAAAAAGTAAAGGAAGATTACCAGTAAGATACCGATAACACCTGGATTATAAATGGTTGGAAGTTAAAGGATTTCTGTGTGTTAACTTTCGGACATTTAAATAAGTAATATATCTTTTCCCTCGAGGGATTTATCTGATAACGAGAGAGATATATCTTACTTTTCAAACAGACTTGACATTAATTAGAAAGTAACGCGTAAAATTAATTAAAACGGTAGGCAGATTACTCGCACACTCGTAAAGTTTAATAACTGTCGCCTCGGAGTAATTCTGTAATTTCCAATTAAATTCTTATTGATGAAAACTCGATTTCGTCGTAACGTACGCGAGCACGGCGGTAGCCGATGACGCCTCTTTGATACTGATATTTAAATGTGGGCCGCAATTTTAATTAATCATCCCAATAAAATGGTGATTTGAATTATAGATACTTATGAGTGACAATTTATATTGGATAATACGAGAAAGGGAGAAGGAGGGAGATTAAAGAGAGAGAGAGAGAGAGAACGAGTCACTTTTTCTCAGGAGAGCAAAGAAGCGAAATG
The DNA here is from genome assembly GCA_011636635.1 of Tetramorium simillimum. Classification (NCBI taxonomy): domain Eukaryota; kingdom Metazoa; phylum Arthropoda; class Insecta; order Hymenoptera; family Formicidae; genus Tetramorium; species Tetramorium simillimum. Next base: position 618 of record VBVQ01000835.1, on the reverse strand, counting down.
GAACGCTGTCGACCGTCCTTTCGAGGAGGTGTCCTGTCGGGATAGATTCTTCATGAGCGTCCATTAAGCGTATTCCGGAGGCCGCGAATTACGCGAGCATAAACTGTCATGCATATTCATAACCATTTCGACGGGCGTATATCACGCATAAGATATTCGTTGCAAATGTCCGTTAAACCTCCTCCCTTCTCTGCGAGATAATAATCCTTGAATTTTATACATTAAATCGTATTATTCCGTCGTCGATCATCAAAGGGTACCGTCGTGTCGCGCCGTCAAAATATTCTTTCTCAAATCACATCGTTTCTGAAACCCGATGCTTCAGAAATGTGCAGTCGTATAACTGTAAACACCGGCGATCAATATTTCTCGAAACTGTCAATCCGCGGAATGTCAGCGCGACAAATTTGGGTGGCTCGACTTTCGAATTGCTTTCGCGGCCGGGTCTTACCGAACGAAACGGAGCTGACTTTGCCCCGCGCTGATCATCCCGAAGGAGCAAAAAGGGCCGAATGTAACGGCGATTGTCGGGTCAACGCGCCCGGCTTTTTCCCCAACTTTATGAGCAAAAGGAAAGGACGAGCGCGCGTTGCACCGCCTCGTCGACGTGCATCGGGG
>VBVQ01000834.1:31293-46173 GCA_011636635.1 Tetramorium simillimum | reverse complement strand
GAGGGAGGGAGGGAGGGAGCGAGCGAGCGAGCGACGAGCGCGCGAATGCAACTCTTCCAGAGAAACTCGTTTAGGTCTACGCATTTCGGTGTAGGTCCGAAGTTTCCATTACGCTTTACTCGCCGAAAAGCTTCCCTGTCCCGTAACTTCAAAGGGATTTCGAAACTTTTTGTCAAGCGGGCCGGCGTTATTTCTCTGTTAGCTGGTTGGAACCGTTCGTTCCAAAGCGTACGATGTAAAAGTAATTTAGGAAGCCTGCTCGTTCCGTTGCTCGGCCCGTGTATATTTATGAAGTAGCTCGTAACTGCGCGGAATATACGCGGTATATTGGAAATAACTTTGATCTAACAGACTGAGAATCGCGCGGGCGGATAATTTCAACGGCACTGTCCCCTTTGCGCGATTTCTACCACTTCTCTGATCTTGACAAATCCTTTGTCGCCGAATGAAGATTTACAGTACAATTTCTCATCTACGTGCGCAAACGCCACTGTTTAACGCTCTCTTTGCAAATAGAGATTGATTCCGAATCTGGGACGGCGCGGCGCCACGGCGGTCTAAAGGCTCTTGAAAAAAATTTCTAGTTTCTCGAATTTTTACATCAATATATACACATGATTATTGAGACTTTTTGTAATCACATATGAAACAGTAGAATCATACTTTCTCCAGATAGAAATGTGATACTCTGAGTTTCCACTTATTACGCGCTTGTATAAGATGTTTCGCGCGTGTTGGATATATTCATAATTTTATGTCCGACTTGTCTACGTTCCTCTATTTTCAACGAGGCATAATCGATGTATGATAACTCCGTTAAATTTTCTCACGCTGTAAACCTTGCATTTTCACCGATCAAAACTTGAGAACTTGCTTCGTATCGAGAACAGTTTGATCGAAGTTTCAAAGAAATTTCTCAAGTGTTTGTCAAGCGTACAACGTTATTTCGAGGTGCTCGTGTGTTATTTCTTAGAAGTAGGATCGTTTCAAGGCACAGGCTATCGCTGAAGCGATCGCTCGAAACTCCTTGCATTACATAACTGTCCCAAAATAACACAAGAATGAAATTGTTTATTTTTTTTATATTTTATTTTATTGTACAATCTTACTTTTTCCCGCGTCAAAAAAATACTCGTGAGAAAATCTCTTCTTTCGCTTCTGTGACATTTTAGATTTGTTCTGAAATACGCATATAAAAATACGAATACATTTTATCAGATTTCAATGCTACTTGCAATATTCTTGGTCCCACATCTAAGAATCGTCATTCAACCTCGAGCCGGCAAAATAGCACCAGGTCGATTCTATTCTACCGTCTGCACAAGTTTCAAAGTCAACGTAAGAAGAGACATCCACCGCATGCTTGGCTGCTCACCCGGTATACGCGACTAGTGGTGGTAGCTCGAAACCATGGCACGTAAAATCTTTATTTTTGTTGGAAAACAGGAAGCGAAAACGAACACGTCTCGAGACCTAGTGGGGCTCTATCGGATGCGGATACGTTTATCCGTTCGCGCTGTGCCACCCTTGCAGGTTGTTCGTTACTTGAACTCGGAGATTCCCTAACAGGGTAGCTTAAAATAAGAGCGCCAAGTTCCTGTTAACGCGTCCATGTTCACGCGTTTTTACGGCTAGTTCGGTAAATAGGGTGCTAAAAAAAAAACTCAAGTTGATCTCAACTTTTGCTTATCAAGATTTACATTGAAGTCTCAATACTGAAACTGTGAAGATCGCGAGCAAAGTTAACGTTTGACGAAATTTCAGTTAAAATAAAAAGATTCGGAAAACAACTGTTTGTTTCTCTTTCAACTTATCGCTTATCACAAATGGATTCTTTGTTGAGTGAGATGTACGTACGAAACGCTTTGTTATTTATCCAATTGTTCGATGTGAGATTTCCTCTTATCGCAGAATGTCAGTTCCTTCGTTCAGTCATTCTCGCTATCCCGCGTCGATGAAAAATGTATTTAACGGGCACTCGTACGTCTATATTCGCGGAACGTTTGGAAACCTTGAGGCGTTGTCGTCGTTGGTAAAAAGTTTATTTCCGGCCGCGACGAACGGAAACTTGGAAATGAAAAGGCTCCGAGACAAAATTTCACGTCACCACCAGGGACTCACTTATTCATTGCGTCACGTCGTTCGCGCGTTCCCGCGACATTCGGGACGCGAAACTGAAGTCCCGCGACACACGGAGCGTGCATTGTTGTCGGTTTCCTCGTGTGCTGTCTCGCGAAACGGAGCATTTTGCAAATTTATCATCGAACGAAAAATATCTAAGTACGTATAAATATAATCTAAAACGCAGAGATTTCTGATTGGAAGATTCTGTAGTAGACCTAAAATCTGCAAATCGTATATGAAGTAGTACAAAGCAAGACAACGAAATGTAAGCTCTAAATTTATAGAGTCCCTAACAAACTGCCTTGCTGTGCGTGTTCTGTTTGCAACAATGCTTGTTGCAAGCTGTCTGGTTGTCTGCTTTCACTGATAGATCTCGTGCTGTTTTCTGTGCGTGTCTCGGTACATGCAACACATATAAAGTACTATCACAGGAATCGTTCGTATTTCGTAAGAAATTTTCAGAAATTGCATAAGTCTGTAAAATAAAAATAACTTTTATACATCCTCTTATCTTCGCTGACATTTGTCGGTATAATAAAGAAAATCTTTTTACAAAAGCTTTTTACGTAATTCGCAGTAATTTAAAGAAATTTGTATCTCTTATATTTATTTACATAATGTTAAGTGAGTACAATATTGAGGAGGCTTTTCGTTCTTCTTTTTTCACATATTTCACATATCTTGAGTTATCCGTTATTTGATAAATGAAATGGAATAATTATATTTGTACTCGAAAATTTAAGCTCTAAGAATGTTGATAATTTGATTAGATTCGATTATATCTTATGTTTTTGACTTGCTTTCCCGGAAAATACTCAAGAAAGAGTAAGACCTTAGCCTAGACAACGTTATTTCACGGTGGCCACACTTCCGTTGTTTGTAACCGATGTAGTCAATAAGTTTACCTGCTAAGGAGGACGTTTAACTCCCCTCGAAGTCGCGACCGCGTTAAAAGAGTTAGTGCGCCGGTGCCGCGGATGCCGCTTCGTCGGTCTCACTTTGTACATGAAGTTAGAACCGAGGGAGAACCGTGCCACGTGCATAAGAAGCCCTATTTTACTTCGTCCATTGCCAGCGCGTTGCTAACACAGAAATGAACGCGGTTTACTATGCAACTTGGTTATGAACTGTTTTACAAGCGGTTACACTCGTTCTTTTTTCGTAACGGCATCCGTTTGCACGCCAATATAACGCGAGATCACTACTCTGAAAACTATAAGGTGACATCTTAGTTACAGTAAGCGCGAGAATACAATGTGTACCTAGTAAAATTCTTTTATGTAATCTTTCCAACAAGATACATTGGCACGAAAAAATTTAAGTAAATATGTTTAGTTGTGTTGGTTAAAGTATCATACATGATATGTATCACAATAATTTTTCACAAAAAAATTTTCAAATTAAAGTTATATTTTACACAATTAATTTTTAATATGATATGAAGATAATTAATATGATGATTTTTTAATATGAATATAATATCGTATTATATTTTTCGCTCTTTTAAATCTTTTATTTGCGTGGTATGTGATTTTTAAAATACGATTTAAATCTGATTTTTCATTACCTTTTTGCGTTATTTTCAGCGTATTAGATTCTCGAAATTCCATTTTGCGTTTTAAGTTTTCAGTTCTTTCATAATATCCAAAAAAGTGTGACGTTACGTTTTCAGAAATAGCAATCGCTTATTAATGCACAGGCTAAAAAGAAGATTATTATTGCTATATTTTTGTACGTTTTAATTTTAGATAATATATACACGGTCAAAAATTATATATCTTTTCGCTATTGTTATCACATTTCAATATAACTGTAACGACGAACAGTAGAAATTTAATTGATTTTTTCTTCTCGTCTGTTCAAATATTCATCAAGCTAACGTTGCGTTTTCCAGACTGAATCCTCCGAGCGATGCGAGCTCGCTCGATACAATGAAATTTCGCGAGCTCTTCATGTACATGTATCCGCGATCTGTATCCCTGTGTCCGCGTGACCCCGCGTGTATCCTGCAGGTCGAGTGCTCGAAATACGGATATCCGGCCGCGCATCGAGCCAAACTAACTCGAACGGCATTAGAGTCGGTGGCAGCGTTAAACGATGCGGCTGGCACCTTCGCGTGACCGCAGCCACATTGAGCTGAGCCGAGCTGAGCGGAGCTGAGCCGGGCCGAGCCGAGCCGAGTCGAGTCGAGTCGAGTCGAGTCGAGTCGATTTGATTTATGAATCAGCGGCTCGTCAGTAGCTGGTATCCCGACAAGTTAGTGACGGGTCAGTTATGGTTCACCGTGGTGGTGGTAGAGCTTATAGACGAGCGCGCGCACGCTACATGGTGATGTAACTAGTCCGTACCTCCTCGCTCGCGAACCAGTCTGCCCCCTCGATTACGGATGCGGACCCCTCCGGCCCTAACAAGCCATTCGAACTTCGCCGCAGCACCCGCCCCGGGGAAACCCCGTGGCCTTCTCTCCTGATAGAGTGCGAAACTTACTTGCCTCTCCCTCCTCCTCCTCCTTCTTCTTCTTCTCCTCCTATCAACCCTCGCGTTCGTTCTCTATATAGACAACATGACACCCGTTTATCCGTGCGCGCACCCTCCCTCACGGACAACGTCTCTCTCTTCCTCTCTGTCTGTACAGTGCACGACGCCGTACAGTGGAAAGCCGAGTTATTCGAGGGTGATGGATTGTTTGATTAGTATTAGCTCGGCCCGAGCCGAGCGACACCGCGTGGCACCGCCGCGCTATCCTTATCTGCGTGATCGAATTAAGACTTGATTGTTGACGCATATGCTGAAGAAAATTTCACTGCATGGATATATCCTTTTTCTATTTCTTTTTTCGTTACAGTCTATCTTCACGTTGTGCAATATGCAAATAAATTCCAACTTTTTTTGTTGCGAGGAATTTCTAAAGAAAAACGACGTTACTTTTGCTGGAATATCTGGAACAATAATGTTTTTATAGAGAATCTAATGGAATTATTGTATATTTAATCGAATTTAATTTATTGTGCCACATAGGATACGCTTAGAAATATAGACTCGGAATACATTCTTAAGAAATCTGTTAAGTTCGAACAATGTTCTTAATTTTGGTAAAAATATCTGCATTCCTAACAACATCATATACGATCTTATCCAAATTCGAAGCACGGTACAGGAATTCGCCACTTGACTTAACCGTGTTACATCTTAATTAAAGTTCTACATTCCGATGTTAAGGGATGGCTGTCTTCCCGATTGCTAGTGGACGCCTCCGGCTAACAAGCTATTCCAAGTTTATTGCTGTATCATGGAGAAACCACCGAGAGGTCTTCTCTCCTGATACAACACTCTATGTCGTTCGCTATATAACCGGCTCGATGCTGCTTTATCAGACCGCGTATAACGCCTTTGTCCCGATGCTAGCTTCTTTGAACAGTAATATAAGCAACATTTGTGGGCGTTTACAAGATTGCATTATTGTTACTTTTCACGTATCTTTTGTGAAGAGATAAAAGAGACACATAAAGATGATATAAAAAAATGTAAGAGAAACTTATTTCCCGCGTTTCTTTTTCACTTAGATTAGTCCTCTCTCTGCGAAAGCGATATAAAGAACAGAGAGAGAGAGAGAGAGAGAGAGAGAGAGAGAGAGAGAGAGAGAGATCAAGTACTCTTTTTCTTTCTCATAAAATATGGAGATTGCTCTTCTCTTTGGATATTTACAAGAATAATTAAGTCGTGGTAAACGTATTATTATAAATTTGTTAATAATTCTGTACTTGTAGAAATTTAAAAACATTCGCCTATTCGATGTTTGATATTACATTACGTGCAATTAAGCTAAAAGTATTTCCAGAAAAAGAAAAAGAGAAAATATTTTGACTTGATAATTGCCTTATCCGATCATGAGGCGCGTCTGGAAATATTGATGACTGCATCTCTTTGTACAATTAAAAAAAGCAACACTCTATGCACACTCAATTTGCGCGCTCGCGGGAATTCACCGGCATACGGTTGCAAATTCGCGGGTAATTACCGCGTGAAGTACCGCTAGCCAAATATCACGTAGTCTTTAGCGGATGCATCGTGCGATGCGCGTCCTGCATTTTTAAAGCCGTGATTGCGCGGGGAAAAATGCACTACCGGAGAATTCCTCGTTCGGCATGTATCACGATTTTTTGTATTTTCTCATTGTTCTGTACCAACGAGTTTCTTTCACCTTCTACATACTTTACTGGATTATCCACGAAAAAATATTTCCGTGTTTTATTTATTCGTCCGGATAATTCGGACGAAAGAAAGACTCATTAACATTTTACTAGAAAAGAGTATAAACACTTTTTCCACAAGAGTAAATTGCACAAAAAGATATGTATTTTGCTTGGTTAATGTTGAACACAAATTTAGTACAAAATCTTCAGTTGCGCTTTTCTCTCTCTCCCTAGATTTTCTAAAATTTAATTCTAAAGATCATTAAATTTCACGTGAAAAAATGTTGCTGTAAATGTAATGAATTTTCCGCGAAAAATTATCTAAAAGAAAGTTAAAAATATTCTTATATAGATAATTTAAGCATGATACATATATTTTAATTATAGTCAATAATAGTGATGTGTCAATTGTCTAAAGAACTTTAATATCTTTTCAATTCTAACTACACTTATGCGACGCTCAATTATTAAATCATCTCAAGAAGATAAGTTAAAGCTTCTCACAGCAAAAAGAGTTCTGGATGTATCGGACAATCTGTTTGATCTTCGTGTGTCTACATAATTCCTAACAATAAGCAGCAAACAGAAAGTTTCTGTGTTTAATTAGAGTATGTGCGTACGCGCGCGAGTTACGCTCGATCCGCAGAAAAATTTTTTTGTAAGCGCGCGAGTTTGCGGACACTGATAAATACCAGATATACCGGGTGAATCGGCGGTCATTCTGTATTCCATTTCTCATGCCTTTTGACTTCACTCGTTGATATTATCCATCAGCTAATATCGTTCGTGACTTGCACTATTAATTTAATGAAGTTGCGCGAAAGTCTGCTTTCGCTGTCACTTTATCCGGACATTTCCCAATTTTCGAAACACGTATACCGTGTGTACAAGTATTATACTTTTATAACGACCTGCCGAGCGCGTCTCTCTGAGCATTTTTACGCGCGAATGCGACATCTCGCACGTCTCGCGAATTTTCTCGTCGTTTTATTCCTGTCAATATATACGAAGAACCAGCCGGCGGCGATAACCGCGCACGTTCGTTTTCGCTAATGGAGTACTCGCGTGATTTCTTTTCCGTTTTCTTTACTGCCGGCGAGGCGAGGAACATTCGTAAAAGGGTACTGTGGAATCTGTACGTACAAGTAGAAAGATTAGCACATTGTACATTAAATAATTAATTAAGGCTTATTGCATTGCACAATAATCTTCTCGGATCGAAGTAAAGTATCAAAATGTGACTTTTTTGAATTGGAAATATACATTTGATTTACGCGAATCCGAAATTCTTCTCCACTTTAAATGTATTAATTAATTCACGAATATTAATTAATTCACTATCGTTTACTTTTGAGATAATTTATTAATATGAAATTAATATTAAATTTTAGAAAATTTTAGAAAAATAAATATAAAAGTGATTATAATTTATAACTTTTGCAGTAATCTGTCCTAATAACTTTACTTTGTTTACTTTGTAAAGAGTTAATTTTTGCTCTACGAACCATTACAATTTGCACTTTTATATAAGAACGATGAAAATATTTGTCATTATTATAAACTGATGTAACAATTTTCAATTAATTTTGTCTGTTCTCTGTCGTGTTGCAATACTTTTCGACGATCAATAATGTTAATTTTAAGTAATTACACTGACTGCTCTGCATGCTAATCGAGCAATTGGGTCAAGCGTTCTAAAGAATTTTTTTACGTTCATGATGATCGCTACATCATGAATCTTTCATTTTTCAATTCTCTATTTTTCAATTTACCGTGTTTTGTCCATTACAAGACAATACTTACACATGATGGTAGTACGCTATGAATGATATATTGAAACACAGTTATCTCCATACAATACATTTTATATCATGATATTTTGATATCAAATTTATCACATCTACCAATTTTATTTGACTATTTGCGGATTTCTGGCAGAATTGTTAAAAGTCTGTTAAATTGTATTTCATTGATACGTTTGCTATTCTAAGGCTAAAATAGAATGGCTGTCACTTTAATTACAATAATAGACGTATCGAATTTCAAAATTGAATTTTTGTTAATTAAACCAATGAAGCGCCAATAATAGTATAGAGATCAGAGTTTCTTCTATTTTACTGATTATCGCGTTCAAAGAATCGTTAAAAATTCAGAGGAACAATTCTCCTACCTACATTTCCACTGTGTGCTTCCGTTGCAAGCTCGCAAAACACATGTATCGCGTGACAAAGTGTCGACTACGTTTCAAGTCGCGATCTGTGGCGCGATCGGCAACGGTTCAAACGTGAGTCGCGCTCGCTTTTGAGAATAGAGCAACCAGAGTAATTCACGCCAATTAATCTCGCTCTTTGCGGCAAGACATGCCGACACATTGCAAACACGGTGGTACACATGCCGCGAAACTCTAATTGCACAAGCGCTGCGAGAACGAGAACTTTGCTACGTCGACCGTGTCGCCTAGGAACAATTGCGCTTGTAGACGTTGTATTATTAGCCACGGAATACGTCGTCGTAGAGATTATGAATCGATTATTCTCGATTAGATCTGCTCTGTAATAATGCACTACTCGGTTTTGACTTTCAATACACTTTTGCTGACTGAGAATGAGAGAATGAGAGCAGATGTGGGGCACAGTACTTGGCCGATATTTCATTTCTTAACAATTATTATCGCTTTTATCGAAATTCCAAGTAATTAACGACATTAACTTATCTAAAATAAAAAAATGAAGATTTTATTTTATAAAAGTCAATAGTTGCATGATTTATTGCGTGACTTACTTTCGTTATCGAATAATTATTGCATGGAATTTTAGAATTCTAGAATTATTCTACGCTAGTTTCACGCAGAAAAAGTATATAATTCATAACAACACGTTCCAACTTTGTTCTCTTGGCAAGTAAATCATTTTCCGCATCTTGTTTGTGCAAAACTTGTGTATTGTTTTATGTATTATGTGTCAGTGCTCTCAGATCTTCGTCTTCTTTCATGGTGTAAATATACGCGCGACAAATAATGTAGTTTTTGAATTTTTGATATGATACTTGTACACCTGGGTACAACTTGAAACTGTCGAGATGTTTCGTTGAGCGAAATTTATTCTACATGATACACTTTAGTGATGATATAATTTATTATAATTATTACCATAATATTACAATATCACAAAGTAGAGTTTGTTCTTTTTTATGGCGATAGTTTTATTCCGAATATTTGATTGAAAACTTATTTTGAATAATATTAATATAATATAATTCGTTTCTATTTATTATAATATATACACAAGAAAGATTAATTTCTTTTTAAAAAATTTAAGAAATTTTTTTTTCAAAGATTAATTATTTGCGAACGAAAGAGTTTTTTAAATTATAATTTAGCAACAATACATTGTACACAAGATGTTTAGAGAGATTTCTTTATTTCTTATTTTATCCGTGAAAGCTAGATAATCCTAAATTAAATAAAATTCCGATAGTTCTAGCTAAAATTTGCAGCTGCTTTGTGAGTCAACGATAATTACTAGCGGAAAAGTCATGATGGATCTTTGCTTGAGGTAAAATACAAGTGAGGGAGAGAGAAAGAGAGAGAATCGAATTCGCTGAAAGTCAGCGCAAATCGGTCGGAAAGCGGGCAAGTTCGGCCAGCGTGGAAACTTTACAGCGAGGTACCGCGTGCGGGCTGCAAGTACAATTCATTTCGGCTGCACCGATAATTATAGCGATTTATTCGCGGTGAACGTGTGCCGTTAATTCAAGTCGCAGCATAACGCGTGCGCATACGTCACCGGAATAAATTATGCAAACACCCTGAGGTGTGGGCCGAGCTGGCGGTTTCGGGAGACTATAAGTGAAAGAGGGGATGAAAACGCAGATTGATACTATCAATATCTGTTGCTTATATTATCCGATATACATAATGCATCTTCTGACAAAAATGTTAGCATAATCATTAAATATTTTTTAGTCGATTATAAAATTCATATTTGTATAGATATTATGGACTTCTTGTTGATATTGGTTATACAACTTATGAGAGACGATGTCTATGAAGATTATATTAGGCTACAGTACTTATATAAGTTGTCAGTTATATTTTTCTGACGATCTCAATATCAAAGGATTGCTGTCGATTTGAATCGCTGAATCTCTTTGAGTTTATAGGACATCCATTAAAAGCCACAATTTTAAAACGGGTACGCGGATTGATATGTGAAATGCAATCATACGGGGCAGGCTTTGTCGCAGCTATCCGCTCTCGTCATTATCTCTCCAAACCTCGTTTCGGATCTCTAAAACCCAAAGGGGATTTAGCGAGTAGCACTTCATAACCAGAGCCACCTGCCTCTGCATGTAGAATCACGTAATTAATTACGACTGTACAATAAACGTCAATGAGATGTCATTTCGAAAAATCAGATCGCACCATTTCTAATTTGTTGAGATTTATTTGTGTTCTGCGTATCATTTGAACACGTAATAAATACGGAAGTTTATCGTGATACGAGTTTTTACGAGTTACGTCTTTTCTTTTGTTTTATTTTTTAGCATGCTAAAATTAAAACAGAAACGCAAAATAATATAACCTTATAATACCTTACTCTATTAAAACAGGAATATTATACGATGATGTTTTCGCAATTATAACTTTGCGAATGACCAGTCGGAAAAGATAGTCTGTGTGTGTGTGTGTTGCCATTTTATTATAAAAAGAATCTACCATCAAATATGACGAAAAGCAATTACAATTATATTATTAACAAGTATTTTCGAATCTATATGACCGATTTTAATACAATTGATGCGAAAATATAATTTATTAGAAAATGACTTGAAATATAGTTAATCCTTTACGAGACGAATTAGCGTTTTAGCGACACTGGCATTTTCCATTAATAACATCAGCAAAGCATTAACAAACTCATCCGATGGATCGCGACGATCGATTTAGACGACTATTTTAAAGTTAACTGCGATTACGGGGCGTAATGAAAGCATGCTGACAGGTTGATGTCGTTGGTAGTTATACGAAACGTCTTTGCACTAACTTTCTCGCTAGTTTCGTACACGTCAGTGGTACCGAAATGTGAATTAGTTAGATTCAATTCGAATAGCGTTGCCGTTTACCGAGCGAATCATTCAATTAAAAAAGAAATACATTGCGAAATTGTTCATAGATAAAATTGTCAAAATTGACTTTCGGTTTCAATAGTATTTTGTTGATAGTAATTTTATTTTTTTATGTCTCGTCTTATTAATGTAATTACATGAAATCTTACCCAATTAAAATGTCCTCATGAACCGCGTTTTTTTTATTCTACAATATTATTATTCATGTTCTAATAAAGATATATGGATATTTTACAATTGCAAAAATTTTGGCTATACTCGTATCTCACAATTTTAATGAGAGGTTTTAATATTAATAAACTATAGATTTTACGCTTTTGTACTTTTGAACTAAACCGTGTGTTTTTTCAGTTGTCCATAAAAGATTGATAAAACATGTCAAGTCATTATATTGGAATACATAAAATATGCATAAAGTGTATCGCTTGACAAACTGTGAGTTAATTTTAAGTTTGAAAATAGAGTTCTGAGATGAGCATCGTGAAATAAAGTCAAAATAGCTGTGCGAGAAAAACAGGAAACAACAAACGGTTGTCAAGTTGAATATTTAAATAAAATTGCTGTCACTGTCGCATTCAAATAAGAATAATTATAAACTACTGTCGCGTATTTTAATATTAACACTTCAATTATAAAAACTTTACATAAATTTTCTAATATGATTATATGATACGAACATATTATTAACGTGTAATTTCTATTTACACTTACAATTAATTAGAACTGATAAATACAGGAAAACGATTAGTTTCTTTACAAAAATTAAACAATTTTTTCTTCTTCAAGATTAATTAAGAAGAAAAAAAGATTGCTTTTTAAATTGTAATTGATAGTGTTTAATTAATTTGAATTTGCACGAATAAGTGTTTGGAAATTTAAATAATTGTCGAGTGAGCAGCGATGAGATATATTGATTGATGAGTAAATTAATTATATATTGTTTCTCATATCTATTTTGTTAATTCGTCTATTTAATTTGTGATGATTCGATGTCGTCACAATAATGATAATTGCCCTTTGTGTCACTTTGACTTAATTCCAATTAGATGTTAATCAAGACAAGAGAGAGACTTCTAGTTCACTTTACTGTTTCCTCCTCGGTATCAAAATCTCGAAAATTTACGCCTGAAATTCTCGCTGATGTTGCTAATAGTAAGCAATATTATCAAAAAGCACTAGGATAAGGAAGGAAGGTAGCAGTTTGCTGAAACAGCTCTTCGGATACTCGAGATTTACCTGCCGCGATAACAACTGTGAAATCAGTCAGTCGAATTTTACGTAAGATTACGTTAACCTTCTCCGATTCTCCTTTCCGATTCTATCGATGATATGTCGAGCATGGATACGTCGGTGGATAGTTCGTTCAGCTTCATGCGATCGATTTTCACAAAGAACAGCCTTGCTTTACGTACATGTATATATGTGTGTGTGTGTGTGTGTGTGCGCCGATTATGTTGGACGTCGTCCGAACGCAGTCGCGAAATTGCAGTCACGCGGGAAATTCTCTTCTCGAAATTCCGGACGCTCTCCTGCGGGACAGCTTCGACTTCCGGTTCACGGGAACGTCGGTGGACCACCGTAATGGATCCGAGTCCCGTGCATGCAATTATTATAATGGGCGCTCAGCGCGACGATATAACTTGATTTGGTCCACCTTACCATGGAACGCCGACGGTACTGGCAACAACTATGACAACTACGACGACGACGACGACGACGACGACGACGACGACGACGACGACGACGACGACGACGGCGACGATGACGATGAAACGTTAGCATTATAGTTTGGTCCATGGAGAACGCTATTGTCTACTGTACGCGTTATGTTTCCGCTCTTCGACGCGTGATTGGACAATCCGAGAGGCTACTTCGTCCCGCGATTACCCGCGGGACCGTGGTGGTTGAAGGTGGTTTCGCATTAAATGTCCGCGATTTCACTTCATCGTTCTCTAATCCCACATCGGCATTGCGACCGTCGCACGTCGCCGGAACTTTGCGATACTGTTAAACCGCGGAATTAGCGCGAACGTGGTTATCTCAGTTCGGTTACGATCGCGTATTAATCAGTTTCAGAGTAATTTTGAGAATAAACTGTAACAAGTTGAGAGAGGTAACTTTAATGAATTGCAAATAACTGACCCAAAACATATTACGTTACCAATTTGAAACCTCATCGAGGTTTTCAGACTTGACTGGATGGGTCGGTATTTTTACTATATTTTTTTTGTTCGAATTTGTTTGTCATCAATAGATTGAAAGACAGATTGTGTGTGTATAGGGTAATTTCGTAAAAATAAAGTTCACTGGGAACGATGATTAAATGTTTTTTTGCGATTGTACAACTCTGCTTTTATTTTAGAAATGAGAGAAAATCTATGTTGCTTCGATATCAAAAAGGGAACAGTAAAAGAAATAAGATATCTTAATTTTATTTTAATTTCCATCTAACTGATAGAAATAAATTAAAAATCACTACAAATCACGTGTCAAAGCTAAGTAATTACAAAGTAATTAAAGTAATTGCTGTTGTTGATGACATTGACATCAACTTATCGCGAACTATACGTGAACACTATAACAAAATAACTATAATATTATAAACGTGTAATTATTGAGAATTGATCGAAATAATTAATTATTGTGTAATATTAAACACACATATTTTTGAATGCATATATACTCAGTTTTATACAGTCTCAGTCTATAACACAAATCAGTGAATCCAAAACCGAATTGCTATCGATCGTATTTGTTCGCTTATCGGAAAATTTCTATGTTAGAGCAAAGAGATTATATTTCGACATTTTACGAAGCGAATGGCTACAAACGAGCTTACAATGATAATCCATTATAATCTCTCTCGCTTAATACTCGCGCTCATGTACTTTTCCAATACGTTATATGCAACTGTAAATAATAACTGCATCTTTAAAGCACGTTATCCTTGCTACGGTCGGCTCCCACACGTAAAGTAATAATTAATTTAACCAATGATCCACCCGTAACAATAAAACATCACTGCGTATGAGGCAGCCATATACACACGAGCTACATTCTCTTATGTTTGCCTGATTTGCTGGCGCTTCGAGTAGCTTCAGAAATGGGTTAATCGTAGCGCTTGTTTAATTAATCGAATCTCGGTCCGCATGTATAGAACGTGCGTAGCGATCTGCAAAGTTACAACGGGAGTAATTGCGCCCAGGGGTATCGAAGAAGCATAGCCAGATAAAAGTTTGTATTAAAATGAATATATAAAATATATATATGTATACATATATATATATATATATATTCATATACAAAAATAATGGTTAAAAAATGGTTAAATTTTTCTCTCTGTATCATATAATTTTTATAACATTCTCTAGATTTTTATTAATTAAGGAGGTATTTTAAAATTAGACTTTAATATAAATGATAACTTCTTTAATAT
>VBVQ01000834.1:0-31234 GCA_011636635.1 Tetramorium simillimum | reverse complement strand
GCTTCTTTAATATGTTAAAAAGTTAATCTTTTTTTAATAAAAATTCATTTTATCATTTTTGAATTTCGGTAACATGTAAAATTTTTTATGAAATATACTCTTTAGAAGAAGAAAGAGAGATGAGGGGGGGGGGGCAAGAATGTAATTAAATAATACAACTTTATTATTCATTTAACTTATTATTATTTATTTAATCACCTTATTATATTTCACTTAATCTTATTTTTCCTACAATTTTCGTTCAAAGATTGAATATTAAAATATCTAATATTAGAATATTGCAAATAACAATAGTTTTTGGAATCATAAAGAAAGAAATTATCTGCACATAAATTAAGATAAATTTTTATAATTTGGTAGACATGCAAAGCCTCGAAAATCAAAATTTCGAAATTTGAGGAATGTAACAATGGTATAAAGTCCAGAAAAATTATATATAAATTATATCAAACATTGTCACATTCCTCAAATTTCGGATTATGATTTTTTGGGACATTATACTATTTTTCGATTACCATTTATATACCATTTTAATTAATTCCTGAGTTTCTTTTACTCAAGTGAGTATGTAACTTTTCAAATGATTTGCGATACATATACGCCACAATCAATGACGATACTACACAACTCTACTAATAACATGTATTGAAATCGGGTACGAACTTTTACACTGACCCAATATTTTTGTAAATTAAAATATATATTAATGCTAAATTCATAATGGATTTGTCGTACAACAAATATAGAGTGCCTCAAATATTTAATACGTTCTAACATGTCACACTAAAGATATTCTTTAATTTGAAAACAAATATCTTTTTTTCATCGTTTGATATATATTTAATTGAAAAACAATTAGATTTGCCAAAATAATTTGATTGTATTTGCAATAATTTGTTTGCGACAGTTTTAACAACGAGATAATAGAAGTACGATAGCTTTTATCATTATCGATTATTGATTACGTTATAAATGGTAATTCTGGAATCTACTCTAATATAACTTTCCGTTCCTTTTTGGTTACAATGTTTCTGTAGAAAGATTATCGTGAACTCATTTCTAACTATATTCTCGTATATTTATTACCTATTATTTATTACAGTTAAAGTTATTTATTATATGATGAATATAGGACTGTATATCAATATATTACTTAATAATCATTTAACATATCGTGACAAAATTACACACACACACACACACACACACACACACACACACACACACACACACACACACACACATATATATATGAAATGCCCTGTATTTGTTAGAATATTTTTTAGAAACTACGAACATATTGAAACAAATGTTCTCAAATTTTCTAATTGAGTTGTGACAATGACTGCGCGTAAACTTGCAAACAATGAAAGATTGAGAGACAAAGATCAAAGAGGCAGAGATCTTGTTATTATTATACATCATCTTGTGTATGTGCGTGTATAAGCGCGGCTCAAGAACATTATCGTCGTGTCGAGACGTTGATAGTGGCCCAGTAGATCCAATCTTGTTCATCCTTGGAAATCGTAAACGGACAGTAATTCTGGTAGTGAATAGAACAGTTAGTCTCTTGGTTTGCGGGTGCATCGTACTAACCAGAGTCAACATGTCCGCCATTCGCGCGGCGGTGCACTATTTGAATAAGTGGTACAGTGTTGCACGCATATGCGCGTTCAATTAAGGTGAACGTTAGATGTCCTAAATACATTATCGTTCCCTCGTGATTTAATATGAAAAACATTTCTCGCGAATTACCTAGTTAAAGGTATCGTGGAAGTCTCTTTATTTTTGCACTAAGATTCGCAGAGCCATCGCGGAAGCATATTTCGAAGCATGATCAAAGAGATATATTTCATGCGATCAATATAGACGTACGTGTTTGAATTTACAACCAGATTCTAGTATAGTCCTGGCCGTGTGAGCAGAACCGAATTTGCGAATAGCATTTGTACGGCTCTCCATGTCTCTCGCTCATCTCGCTTCTACGGCTCGTCCTCTCTGCTTCGATACCTCACTATGTGGCTACGCTTTGGTGTAATTGCATTGGCTGTGTGCGCTCATTTGAACGTCATGCGATGAGCCATAGACCCGTAATAAGTAATTATACGCGCGATGATAGACACGTATTTGCATATTATACAGAACATCGAGAGAAGAAACATTGATAAGTTTTTTAATTTGGGAAGAGTATATGTATGCTAATCGTTAATTACTTTTATATAATAGATTAATCTCTATAAACTTCTTAAAATGCATGCATAGTAATAATTTCTAAATTACGAACATCAAGAAACACATTATAAAGTAATCTATTTGAAAGACGTTCGAAATGAGGGAAATGAAATCTAGATTTTCAAATAAGAGTTCGAGAGTTAAGTTTAAAATGATTTTCTCGATGTGAAATTCTCTTAATCCCTTTGTAGATATATTTTCTCATTTTGCTGTTTGAGTGCGACCATTCTCGATATTTAAGACGCAACGTGGTAGTTTTCACCTCCCCGTTGTCGACACTGTAAAACTTCTTTTGATTGCCACTTACGTCGATAAAAGGGCGCAGAGTTTTGCTCTCCAGTTTTGATTCACTCGAGTAGCGATCCTCGAAAAGAGCGCGCTCACTTGTGCGACTTTGATTTTGAGGCAGGCAGGCAGGCAGGCAAGCAGGCAGGCGGACATCAAGGGTATCCAAGAGAGATTAATTAAAAGAATTTAATAGAAATCTCGAGCGATAAGGTTTCTTCAGAGGGCCTTTCGTTTGTCGATGGTCGGTTGGTAGCCGAGACGCAACAAGTTTTGATACATACCCGCAATATGACTCGACGACGACGTAATGAAAGGAACATTTCTGTATCGTCGCCATTATCAAAATAACGTTATAAATTATAAGAAAGATCCGGAGAGCAATTTAGTTTGTCATATTCTCTCATTATTTTACAGCTTTTACTCAATTTAAGACGCATTTATGCTACGTGAGTATCAGCGAACAAATGTTCGAGTGTTCGTCAACTCGTTAAAAATATTGTAGCACAGACGTTTGTGTGCGTCATAAAAAAATATAAGCATAACATGTACTATGTGTATGTGTGTGTTTGTATTCTTCATACATGTTTTGTCATATTTATTATTAATGAATTTTTTAATAATTTATATAATAAATTTTCTTTCACTTATAAATCATTAGTTAATAATATTATATATTAATTGTATAATAATATTAATATTAATTAGAATAATATTAATTATGCCAGGGCTCCTGTGCCAAGAATCCAAGCACATCTCCAACCTCCGGACAGAAGAGTGATGATTGCTACACTGTATATCATCCGGACGAGACCCCAGGCATAATTGAGATCGAACTTCACTTGGTAAGTTCGTTTAATCTTTCAATTAAATATCCAAGAACTTAGACATTGTAAAGCAATTGTGTGCAATAAATTTCCAATAATGACATGATCGCGAACAAACTTGCCCTAAATCTTCATATATGTACATCACCGCGAATCTATTTGTCCAGAATTATATTTGTAACGTTTTATTAAACATAGCTTTAGACAGGTGGCAAAGTTACGCATTTCTCTTTGTTTGCACGCAAATTATGCTATACTTGGAGTCAAAGAGGCGTACAAGCGTATCACAGATTCGCAGCTTCCGCGATGTTGGCCGCGATATGAATCGCGAAATGTGCCTAGGGATGCGGGTCAACAATATCTCGGCCAGTTTGACTGCTACATTAAGTATCACTGCCGTCGTTGCCAGCCGCACATGCACTGCGTATGTCTCGTATTCACAAAATGGTGAGAGATTTCGCGAAATAAATAATATCACCGAACATTAAAAATTCAACGAGCAAATCAACGCTGGAAAAGCCGCCGTAATCAATACCACGCGCGTTTCGGGGATTTGTCATGCTGAGAAGCTTTACCGGGTATCCATTCCGGAAGTAATTTTTTTTTCATTGGAAATTGGAAACCATTATACGTACATTCTGATATATCAAAAGATTTTACTTCAATTAGCGTCGAATAAAATATTTATCGCGTACTTGTGTGATATATCGTAAGAATTTTATAAAGCTTGTTGGTTATGATGTAATCACTTAGAGATTGAGGGGGTTTTATTACTTTTCGTTAGAAATTATTTGAAGATTAAAATGACAAACTCGCGAATGCTGAAATCGCGGAGTTAAAAGAAGAGAGAACATGTGCTAAAAAAATAAGTTACTGTTATAAGTATATTAGTAAGGTATAAAAGTGAAAAGTTCTCTCTTTTTTTTTGTATGTACGATATCAAGATGGAAAATTTTTTTTTCTCGAAAATAATTTAGGCTGTCATTTTCTTTTTATTCATATTATTTTCCCCCTTTTTAATGGTTATATTTGTATATTTTGCTAAGAAAATAGATAAGAGTCTTAACTAGAAATTACACAGCTGTCGAGATCGTCTATAATCTATTTCATCCTCTCGCCATTTTTTAAAAGAAATGCCATGCGTTATTTATGCAAGGTAAACAGCAGAAATAAGTAGAAGCTGAAACGATTGTTTTTAGACCAGGTCACAAAATAATTTAAAATCTTAAATGTCTCGTCTCCCGACTATTTGCGGTAACCTTATATGAAAAGGTTAGATACTGTTTCATAACGAGCTTTCATATTTTCTATATGAAGTACACCTCCCATGTGGGCACTTACTAAAGAAACTTTAAATCCAGGGCTAGTTTTTAATTTGCTTTAGGATATGCCGCAAGTTTTTCAAGCTTAGTGTCAAGAATGCGATGTAATTCGCCCGTTTCGTGACGACTTTCTCGAGGGTATACACACGACGTAATCCTAAAACACTCTATTTTACTCGCGAAGTTTTCAGCGAGCGCAGAAAAATCTTCCCGGAAGGAATCGCGTGCGGAGAAAAGCGTCAGCAAAACCGATGATTTTGCCGAAACTTTGGAAACACGTAGAGTGGCACCGAGTTTTTGTACCGTAACTCGATTTTTCGGAGTTAGTTAAAAGCACTCTTTAAAGTTCCGCTTGCCGCAACGCTACATGGGAAGCTATCAGAGATGGAAGAGGAACTTGGCGAGCTCGAAAGTTTTATGAGTTCTAATGCAGAATAAAGGGATAGTTACAAAAGTTAACTGCGGAACAACCGTTTATTTTAACGCTCAATCTTTACATCCTGTCTTCGCGATCTCTTCGAACAAGGCCGCGCTCTAATAGTGGCTCGTGTTATGAAGTTATCGACCCGTTCCTGACAATGTATAAGCAACGAACTAGCACCGTGGCGCGAAATCGTTGTTTCTTGGCGTG
The DNA here is from genome assembly GCA_011636635.1 of Tetramorium simillimum. Taxonomy (NCBI): domain Eukaryota; kingdom Metazoa; phylum Arthropoda; class Insecta; order Hymenoptera; family Formicidae; genus Tetramorium; species Tetramorium simillimum. Next base: position 25,937 of record VBVQ01000834.1, on the reverse strand, counting down.
TAGCCCCCCGCCGCGTTCTTTTTTTTCTAATTCGCTTATGGAATAGCGAAGGATCGAATTATAAAAGTGCGATAAAAGATAGATGAGTGCCAGTAGAGGAAGGAAATAAATCGAAGTTAGCAGAGCGGGTCGATTCTTTGCTCGGTTGCGGAGGGCACTTGTGCGGACGTGACCTCTGCTCTCTCTCTCTCTCTCTCTTTGGCTCGATAAACGGACGCTTGAAATTCAATGGACGTTGGCAGGCCGCATAGCCATCCGTTCCTGCCGAAATACCTTTCAGAACGCCTCGGCTCTGCGCGCATCGTTTCGCTGCCGACAAGCCGCGTCTGATATCTAACGTTTCTCGCCCGCGCTGTTTAGTATCTCCGATCGAAGCGATGTGGGAATGTTACATCGTCGTCTTCGCGATCTGGCAATGCTGTTCCCGCCTGAGACGTGCCGCGGTGAGGATAAAATCATCTCAAGCTCAAATAACATCGTTACCGAATCATCTACGGAATTAACCGCATGTTGCCGTCGAGATAAGTCAATTTCGCGGTCTTCGGCAAATCTCGAAATTCGGGATGTTATTTTATCCCTCAAATTTCGCAAAGCTGCGAAGTAAACCTCACAAATTACGAGTATATTCTAACTGCAAAGAGCTAGATAGTCGTAAGTTTAGGTTTAACCAGATGTAAAAGTATCTTTTTTCATCTTTCTTTTATATGAAAGTAAGAGTGACTTGTTTTTAGAATAATATAGTGAATGGTTTGTTAAAAAACAATTATTAATTACACCATAGATGCTAATTGATTCTAAGGGAGAGTCATGAATTAACACCAACGTGTAATTTCTTACGGCTCTTGCAATTACGATTAGCGACGATTTGGCGCGCGCGCGCGCGACAGTATAAACTTGCTGGCAGTAAGTTCTATAAGATTCGACGGTGAATGTTCTTAGGAAAGGAAATATATTTTATGGAAAGTTCCATTTCGTTTCTCTAAGGAGATTTGGATTACGAAGGGCCGATTCCGCGGTATATCAGAATTCCTTCTACTGTCGGCCATTTAGTACCTCGTAAATGTGTCTTACTTTGACTTCAAGAGATTTTCCATACCATCGCCGACTCGAAAGTATCCATATTGAGAGCATTTATTGTTAACTTAAAATTTATTTTATTATAGGCTGTTTCTCATTGTCAGTAAGAATCTCTAAAAATTATTGTAATGCTGTAGAAGTTAAAATAAGCTCAAATCACTATTAAATGCATAATTTAACACATACGCAATTTACAAAATGTATGTATAAATATATATAGTTATAACATCTCGCGATACTACATGAAATATAAATTACATAAATGTGTATCAAATTATGATAAAAATAGTTTAAATAATTTTTTTTAAAGAAGAAGATGGTTTAAAAAATACATAACAAATATTCGATAACGAATATTGTTTTTAACTTGCTTTTATTATCGTTGATACCGTTGTTTCGTGTTTCACATATCGAGTTTGCACTGTATAAGAGATGAGACAACATTCTACGGGTAACGTAGTAATTTATCAAGTTCGTGTTTAAACGCGACGATTTTCCGTGCCGTATTTAAGGTAGACAAATTTCTCGGGACATTTCGACGATAAAAACAAGAAAGAAAAAAGAAGCGCATCGCTACGTACCGCGAGATTTAGTTGTTCTCTGGCATGAGAGACTTCCGTAATGTTTGCAAGAACGTGAATATATCGTCTACCTGACTGCATGGGATTCCTAAAGAGATTTGGATTACCTATTCCCTCTTGGAGGTACCATGACTGATATCGCCAAGATTTCCGTGACCATTTCTATGGTCGGGAACGATTTGTCCTCGGAACGTTTTGGTCAAATTCAGGCATTATTACGTTATGAACGCACATTGGTGCTTATCGCAATATATATTACGTCTTGTTCGTTATCCTGAACGAACCGGAAAGAAACTGTTGTTGAAAAGTAAAAAAAGCTGCTTGTTATAAAACTATGCAAGCTTACGTTTGTTCTCAGTGTTTCTAACTTTTCAACTTTTGATATTAAGTAACAGAATCTCGGATTATCTTCAAACTTGGGAAAGAAGAATCACGAGCTCTACTTGAATCTTTCTCGGACAAAGTAATTGAGGATCCTTCAAATTATGATAATTATTTTATAAACACGATTCGAAATAAACACAATGCGAAATTTTAAGTATTTTATCGTAGTACCAGTTAAAGTCCGTTGAGGGGATATTTTAAGATGCTCTATGTAAAGATTGCCCATCATCTTCTAAAGCAATTCGGATTATCTGTTGCGGTCCGACGAAGGAAAGGACTTGCAAGGGCAATTTCTCGAGCCACTTGCACGTTCGAGCGCAAGTGGACTTCCCGTGAAAATAGCCAGTCACCGTGCGGTCGCACACATGTTTGCCGTCAATCTCACTGAAATCCTCAATTCATGTTTACTTGTACTCTCCGAGCACTTTAGTTTGTAGTCGCACTTTGTCTTGTAATGCTGTTAGAAACATACAGTAGAGATGTATGTTCTTTTATCTCTTTTGTCGTTTATCATACTTGAAACTAGATCCATTTTTTTTACCGATAGTTATACATAAAAATGAATATATTATAGCGCTTCTAGCTTTTTTTCGTGCATTCTGTCTATTCCCAAAGATAAATATCGAACGTTTTGTGGATCTACATTGATCGAGAAAATATCTGAAACTAGAGTACACCACAGGAAATTTGATCGGGGTGACAAGAGTGAAAAGTGCACAAAATATATCAGTGTCAGTCCAGAGAGAAAATAAATTTTATCGATTTTTTATGTTTGTCATTCTGGGATTTGACAATTAAAAACAGGATTAAAAGTATTTTCCACATACACAAATGTCTGTCTTGCTGCACCTGGGGAAGTTATTTGTAATTAAGCTATATTGAATGATATATATTCTCCCTTTATACTTCTTACAATACTTACTCAACTTAATTAACATATAAGCGACACTGTAAACATCTTGGTAATTAATTAGATAGCATGAAACGTACATTTATGAAATGGCAGTTTCTCCTCCTAAATTGTCATGTGTATCGAAATTTCCTTCAAAATAATGAGTTTGAGTTGCATAGATTGTTTCTCTTTTTTCATTAAACGTTTCTTTCATTATAAAATAATTGATTCACTCGTTATGAAATCCACAGCTCTCGTATGATTATCGTTGATTAACGATATGCCAATGCGGGACGCGTTTTCAATTTTAATTACCGCAGTGCGATGCTGAATAACTCACCGATTCGTAAACCGGAAACTTTGATAATTGCGAGAAGTAGCCGCGAACAGGTAGGAATTTTTAATTAGCAATCGCCAATGATTGATATGACTTTTTAATCCGTACGGCAACGATGGTTCCACGAGATAACTACGGTCGCTAATCAAGTTAGCGTACATCGAATTTCTCGAATTTTGATGCGTCCCCTCATAAATAAAATATTTCAGTCGCGAGTGTTGACGATCAAACAGCTTTATGTTGCTATTCATTGATGCAAACAATAGATGTGTATATTTATATATGTATATATAAGACTTTTCCGACATGACGTAACTATGATACTGACGCAGTTTACACGGTTGTAATATTAATACATATGCATGCAAACCATGAAAATCAACGCGAAGCAACGCGCGCGCGCGGAACAGATTCAAGGATGCAAATGCGTATCTGTGTATTTGTGCAAATCAATGTATAATTTTATTCATGACGAAACCGCCGGCTTAAATATGTAAATTATAAGACCTACTTAAAAAGTTTTCTGTCACAACGTGTTATTCCGTCGATAAACGGATTAAACAACTGTCGTTCCCAATGTGCGCGGAATATTCGCGCGACTCCGATGATTCTTGTTTCCACGATCGCACACCGTTCTCTTTTTTCAATAAACAGTGACGAACGTGCAGCACGTTCCTCGTTACTCTTTAATGCAGCCGGGATAATTTATTCCCGGCGCGTCACGGTCGATAATGGCGACGTTAATTTCGTTTATTTACGACGTTGTGCTTCTCAAGCGCAAGGCCCAGTGATTTAGGAACCTCGAGCGATTCGCGATTCATGATCGAACAATATTAATATGCATGAGAAGATGAGCGCAAAGCGGTTCGCGCGTGGCAAGAACGTAGGTCGTAGAGCATTCCTCTGCGATCGTGTGTATGTACGCGCGCGCGCGCGCGCGCGCGCATGTTGGACGATAATACGCACGTGCAGAGCGCGGCAATGTCGAAAATTGCATCTCCAGGATAGGTGCATCCAATCAAGCGGGATGTGAGCATGTTAACTTAATTGTGGAAAGAGGTCGGGGAGGATCGGAAAGCGGAGATGAATTTTCGGGGATCGTGCAGTATTATTTCATTCGTCGTTCAATCGTTGTACAATCAATTTTTCATAGCACGTTAGCACGTGCCGTCACGGTAAAACACAATCACAAATTAGTCGCGAGTTTGTCCGCATTCGCGAGAACTTTAGGTCGATCTTTTCGCGAAAATTGGATGGCTTTTATGCAGAGCGCTCTGTGTGTAATAGGCGCAGTTGGTGAAGCGGGCGATGGTTCTCCTTGGGGAGAAATGAAGCGACTTTCGTACTAGCAAAATATAATTAAACGCGTATCTTTTTTTCATCATTCCCAAACTTGGAGTTTAATGTTAATGCTAAATTGAGATTTTGACAGTCCAGATATATGATCCGTTTATATTCCCGAAACTTAATCTTCAAAGATTGTCTACTGTTTATAAGAAACGATCATTTTACCTATTGGTAAGGAATAGGATTCTGTATATTCAATACATATTATGTATTCAATACATCAGTTATTAAAATTTTTGCCAAAGCTATTTTCGCGAAAAGTTTGACTGTAAATTCTTACAGAAGGCAGAATCATATGCAGAATAATATACTAAACGTTTTATATAAAAGAAATCAAATCCTTTTTTATATTAAAATCAGGAAATAAGATTTATTTAAAAGAAAGTATATAATAGTATTTTGTGCCAAAAAAATAATGTGTTACTATATGAATAAATAATATCCAGATATATATGTATATGTAAATATACAATTTACATTTATATAAAAATAAATATCCGAAAGATCGTTTATTGAATATTTTAAATTATTGGAAAGATGCTGAGCATAACTTTTCTCTTTGATTCTTTTTTGGTTCTTTTGATACAAAGTTTCCCAGGCAATAAAGAATTCAAAGTCAATATCTGATTTATAATAATTAAGAATGGCATTTGATTCATTTTATATAAAGCTTATCTGTTTGGAAATCTCTCTGCTATCATATTTAATTACCGTTGTTATCTATTCACCAATTGCCATGTTATATTTTAGTATGAAAATCCGTTAATCCATTTCTAATTTCATTTCCCAAAAACATTTTAATATTAGAGTCCTCGATCATGTTCTCGTCAAATATAAAACGTAGATTCTATGAGAGATCCTAAAAGATTGCTATTCGGATATGTCATATTTTCGATGAATGTTAATTGATCGATACGTATAAAAAGATAAATCAACTTGTCGTTAACATCGTTTGTGGTGTACGGAAATTCGATCAAGTTAGTTTTACTCACGTGTTGCATCGCGGCATACCCGGTGACTTGTTGTAGCTTGCTGCTGACCATCTTCGTCCCCGTGCCGTTTGTCTTTTCGCTGTTTCCGCTCCAGATACCGATTACGCCCGTTATAATGAGAGCCACCAGAGTGATGATGCCGATCAATAGGGACAGTGTCACGATTTTGCTGCGGGGCGATATTACCATCGCCATCTTTCTCGCGGATTAGCGTTCGTCGCGATTACTCGCGTTCAGATGTCCCGATAGAAATTTACACTCAATAAAATTTACACTCAAATAACTATCCATCCGACACGGAATGGACTGAAAACACGCGTATATATATCTATGTATATATATATATATATAATTCTATGTATATGAATATCTTTTTTTTTTAATAAGAGGGACACGGGGAATTAAAAAAAGGAATCAAATAATATAATTTTTTCTTGCGCGGCGCCGGTCCTCCGCGATCATTATAACTTTACCACTTCCTCGCATTCGAATATCGACGACGACGGCGATGGTGATGACGTGTCGGGCGAATTCTCGTGTGTCATTCTTGAAGCCGCTTGGGCGCGCTCTTCACCTCTTCGAAGCGATTTAATCGAGAGACCGCTAAATGCGACACTGGGATACGATATCTTCCGGCATCACTTCTCCGTTGCACATACAAACAGTTCAATGGATCTGTCGACGATTGCACAGGATTTTCGAAATCGCCGTCTCTCGGAGAAATTTACGATTGCAGCGAGGAAAAACCTAGGGCACCTTGTAGAAATCTCACGTTCTCGAGTTGGCACGTTAGGGCGAGTTTCCCGGCGCTTTCAACGCCTCGAAAGATTTTAAGAAAGCGTCCTCGTCGTTTCGAGGACCCTCGGGCGAGTTTCTCCAGCGATGATTCTTTCAGTCCGCCCGATGGATGCACGCGCATGGATCAACAAGTTCAACGAGCGCGGGCGCCAGCGAGCGCTTGCACCAGCTCAACAACAACGACTCGCGATAAATTCGTCTGAATAATCAACAATAAAGTTCTCCGGGAGACGTTTCAGCCCTCGAGGTATATATACCGGCGACGATATTTCTCTGCAGGGATGCATATAATGAGGGTGCAAAGCAGAACGGAGCGGGGTCGAAGACGCAACTTCTTGTTTCTCGAGTTTCTTAGATTTTCTTTCAATCTACTCCGCCTTCGTTCTCTCTATCTCCCTCCCTCTTTCTTTTTCTCCCCCCCTCCTCCCCTCTCTCTCCCTCTCATTTCGTTTTCTTTCTCCATTCTATTCTCCGTTTCTCGCTCTACCTTTCAACCCCTCTATTTCCTTCGCGCTTGGAAGACGAACTTTGAAGGCCTTTAAATGTCGAGAGAACTTACCGTGGTTTACATCGTAGGAATAATGATTCTACGCTTCAGTGTTACAACGATCGTTCGGCGACATTGCATATTAAATATGTTGACTTTAGTCGTTATCAACACTATTATCTCGGGTCAGGTGAAATATGTGACGAACATAGAAGATAATATTAAAGCTAATTATTCAAACTTTCTCTTACCGCGGCGACAAGTAAAGAAATATAATAGCAATATATAGTTCTATTTAATAATAATTCTTGATTTAATTTAACGGAGAAAATATATAGAACATTCTTTGTACGTTTTTTGATAGAATTTTCTTTCAAAGAGGTCATACCTGAGACGTTATTTAGAAGAAAATAAAACATATTAGAGAGAAAGAGAAAAAGTGTGTGATATATATCTTGTTGTTAGAAAGTGTCTCATTTTCGCTGTCGATCGAATTGACGTCCACATAAATTAGCACAGCGCTGCAATGTCGAGAGTGTCGAGATCTTAAACACGAAAATCAATTTCACCGAGTTGCAGCGGCACGCGGCACAGTTATTTCCATTCCATCCACTCTATCCTCTTCGGTAATGCTATTTTCATTTTACACAGAACGTAATGTCGTCTGCGTTGTCGGTTCGCGCCATTCTAACAAATGTAGACGCGAGTACAAGTGCGAGTATACTCGCTCGATCGAGAAATGCTGATAAGAAAGAAATTATGAAGTCATCGATTTGAGTGTATTAATTTTTGAGATGCTTTTTATGTATGTATAATACCCTATAAATACTTCTTTCTTTTATTGTTACATCCAAATGTATAAATTACCCTCGGAATAGAGACTTTAGTGATATAAATATATTTTTTAAAGTGATACACACAGACAAAAGAATTTTTTTTCAATATCACTTTACAATTTTAAATTATAATTATAATTTATCCTATAGTTTATCTTATATACAGATTATATACACAGATGAGAGAGAGAGAAAAGATAGATTATTTAATGAGAAAAGCAGATATTATTAAGAGGATAATAAGAGGATAGTCACCGACTGATAATTATTATTTCTTTTTCTACATAAGACATATACTATTAATTAATGAAATAACTGGGATTGTGTTCACATTTACGGCTGTATCTCATATTAATTAATTTTTTCAAATAAATAATGCAATGTTCATTCAAAATTTTCTGGCTTCGATATAATTATAAGTATTCGAATTAATTAACGAAGTTGATAATGAACAAAAGTTTTTTTTCCGAAACGTTATATTCTGATATAATGGATTGTTTAATTATTAAGTAATTTATTATTTTTATTAATAATACTTTTCTCGGAAAAATAATGAATTTTCTATTACTGTAGGAGTATCTTAAAAAATGGTGCTATTTCTCTCCTGTAAGAGAATCTTTTCGAGAGAAATGCAACATAATAAAGTGCAGTCTTCGTGGAATACCGTCGGTACATAATTTTACGCGGGCAAGAGAAAACCGCGAATTATTTAATATGCTCGTCTGGATAACGCGGTTCTTTGCATTTTCTTGCTGGCATGGAAAAGTTTAATCATAATATCATAATCATAGTATTAGATGGTTTAAAATGCAGAAATGCGTAGATTTATTGAATATAATTTTATTCTTCCTGAAGATAATTGTCGCAATAGGATATGAATAAACGAGGTCGAATCGCACTAACATATCACACTGCGAAAGAATAATTATAACAAATAAGAGACAGGCACATTAACGCCGTGTAATGCTGCTAGGTAATGAGTTAGAAATTTAAAAGAATCGCGCGTATTCGTCAATTTTGTATACGTAAAACAATAGTGATAATAATCAACCGTTGTATTTTTTAAATTTCTTCTACACTGAGTTTTTTCGAGAAATTTGCGTCTAGAGTGCCTTCTACAACACCTAGCGAAAAAGAATAAAAAAGACGAATATAAGAGTATATTATATTATACTTTTGAAAATCTAATGTGAGATAAAACTGAGAAATTGTTTTTATAAGAATTGATATGCGTTTCTAGGATATTTAAAAATTACTGCAGGGAAATATCCGATGTTCTCTTTTGCAAGAACAGATCACAGAATAATTCCAACAAAGCTTGAAAGATGGAATATCTAATCAGTTCGAAGAAGAAGTATGTAAACGAGCGAGCTTCATTTAAAATATGACGCTTACAATCTACGCGATCCGCACAGACACGAAATGTCTCTTTCAGAAGAAAGTGAGAGAGCGAAGAAAAAGAGAATACTGTAGACTTTGCCGGTTTTTCTATTCTTGTTGTTTTTTCTCATTCCATAAACGTAATTCAAGAAATTTTTTTGCGTTTACTCCTTTACAATTTACCCAGCAAAAGAATTCGTATCCATCTTCTTCTCTTAAGAAAAATTTCAAGAGCTAAAACGATCTTTTGATTATGTGATATAGCGGATTCCAATGTACGTGCAATAAATATTCCAAAAAGTTCGTCGATTTATTCTCGTCAAAATATTTATTATTTGCATTTTCTCGCAATTGGCTTTATATTAATTATATTTATATTATTTATAGAGAGAAAGAGCAATGAACTTAAAGTATTCTTGCTCTTCTCTTGGTTGTTTTCACTCCATTTTTCTCTTGTTTTCCACACACCATTGATCGGTTCAAGTCGAGGTACTCGCTGTTTAGAAATAAGTGAAATAAAGAGGAATGACTTATCAAGATTGTGAGATTTCCGGTTAGATAGTCTTTTCGATTGGAAAAGTTCGAAGGGATTGTGTAAAAGGGAGGGTCACTGTGTCAAGTGCTAAGAAAAATTACTTCGTTTTGCCGCGCTCTTTCCTCCGTGGCCTTCAGCTTCCCGCCACAAATAGTTTTGATACACCCATTTTGTTTGACGTTTCTCTTCTTCTTTTACGACCGTCTCTCTTATCACTTCATTGCGCCATTTCTACTCGAAAAGGAAACGTTGTCTTCCGGGAAACTCAATTTTCTATCTCGTTTACGATACTTGAAATATTTTTCAAAGACATGATAAGTATTTTCAAAAGTATATTAGATATCGTGTTAATATTTTATGTTTTTCTACAATCAATACTTTACGTTTACAATTATTTTTCGCTATTTTTCGAATATAACGTATCGTAACGTATTAATTACAAAATCGAGATTGTATTAAATAAAAACAAAAGATTGTGGTTAAAAACATTTATTTTGAGTTATTTTTGATAAATATTTGATAATAAAAATAAAAACTGTAACAGTAAACGTATAAATTTCAACGTGACACGCCAGCAATGTGAATTGATTATTTCGTTCATTATTTATTTCTTTTGATTCTTGCCTTGTGATTTAGGATTACTTTCAGTTTACAATAAAATACAAAATACATGTCTTTAGCTAAATATTTATTATTTAGTATTTATCATTTCATAATTCTTATACTTGATGATTCTAAAGCAATATGTATATGAAGAGATAAATATCATTTAAAGAAAAAGCGAAATATAATATTTTTTTATCAGTTCAATTCTGATGGACAGTTAGGATCTCTCTAATTTCGAACGAGACTACAGTAGCGATAATTATAACATTGGCACAAAGAGTTATATGAAAAATAAAAGAAGCAAATAATGAATGTGGCATTGTGCATTCAGAGATCGGTGGAAGATAGAACGAAGTGACACAGAGAACTAAAGAATTACGTGAGGCAGAAGGAAATTTTAACAGAAATTCTGTCTGCCTGCAAGGGAATGGCGGGGTTATTTTTATACTTCACTCGGGGTTACTTCCGTTTATCCGGCCTGTATTCTGCAAGCACGAAACGAAACGTTTTGCCCAGCGTGCCTTCTTTTCTACGAAGGCATCAGTATTTTCTAAATTGTCGTACCGTATAAAAGAGTACGGAGAAGAAAAGTCCCCTCGCACGCAACTGACTGTACCTACTTTCTCCAATCTCGCGCGCGCTTACCTATACGTTTTACTTAGTTTCGTCTCCGATACTGCACTCGCAATTCGCTACACTATCGCGGAGAGAAAAGGAGCGACGCGGTAACCATCCTTTCTCTTCAGCCACTGAAAATTCCTGAGAATGACATGTCGACATCGCGACCGTTAAGTTTTTTCATGAGAATGTAAGTGTAGTTGTAGGATGTAGGTGTAGTTTACGGAAACTGCTTAATTTTTTTCGCTTAATTTCTTATTCAGAATAATTTTTTAATGTAGCTGAAAAGCGGACGTTTCATTTTACAGTGCGTTTATCAATTTCTGTAATTGTTGTCGTAACTTAAACTTGTAACTGGCCAGGAAAAATTTTGTTAATCTTATTGTGCAGACTTGTTTAAGTTATAATTTGATTTTTTTAATAATACAAATATTGGAATCATCCGTATTTACACTTTAAATAAAATCTATTTCTCAATTTCATACAGGAAAGACGATATTATATTAAATATTTATAAAAGAGTATGAGAAATTCAAAATGATAGAGCACATCCCTTTTATTTATTTATGTTTTGACAATAAGACGTCAGACGGCTTGATAATTTGATAACTTGATAACTATACTGCGACTACAGTACAGTGTAAAATTGCAAATAATAAAAAATCGAATAGATAAAATAATAGCGGTACGAGATAAATATGAACCTGTCACTCCGCGATATCCTCTATTCCAGTTGCTTTATGTACAGACATTTTGCAAGACATTTCGCGCGGAATACGGTGCCGCGGTGTGATTTTATTTCGACTATATTACGACGCGAAAGAATGCACTTTTGCAGTATACGCGCGGGACGCTGGAGACATCGGCGGCGACGGGGCGACACTTTTAATAAATTTATCCCGTGGTCGAGCGAATAAAAAGGAAGCGAGTAATTTCCACGGTATGTCGTTGCGCCCGTTGCCGCCCGTTTATCCGTCGCGTCGCGAGAAAACGGAGCGGCGGGCGCATTCGCCAAGTGCGCATTTGCGATGCGGATTCTCGCACATTTACGCAAATCAAAGCACTTGCGCCAATTCGGCCGTCTCGGGGCTAACCCGTCGGGCACGGCACCGCGGAGGTCCCGGTCGTGCTATAAAGGAGGTTTTAACTTTCTCGCTGTGTTCCCCGTTTGTTGGAGCTTGCCGGATTGGCCAATCGTGCGACCCTTACTTCGGAAGTGCACCCATGTGATATCGCGGTAGTAACCGGATATTCGCGCACTCTTTTGGTTTAGAAATTTGCCATTTGTACGCTCTCCCGACAATGGCGTAACAGGCGACTGAGAGCCATTAAAGCTTTTACAAGAGTTGTTTTTACGGCTGAGCGAGCGGCATTATTAGAGAATATGTCGTTCGATTAACCGCCGTTTATTATCAGAGCAAATTCGAACAACGTCGTCCAGCACATTCGGTGCTGTTACATAACCGATTCTCCGCTTTTACCGGCGCTAGTGAAAGATAATGTTTTTGAAACAGTACGCTGGATTTGGATGGATATAAATGATGAACGTGAAATAATACTGCTGAAGAGCCATCGATTGACATCAAATTCACGGTTGTGAATTAAGCGCTTACAACCTATAATCTAAAATTTGGAAAACGATTGCCTTGATTCGCTGATGAATAGTCGGATAAATCAAGATTAATTGTAACAAATAATTTTCCAATAAACGCGAAATAAGTCCAAACCTCTCTTTATTGTTAATCAAAGAACAATAAACAATATGATATCGTCTGTGTTATTAAAAATTAAGATTGTGATTTTTAGATGATAGATTTAAACTAAATTTGCCATTTGCTCGGTAACGAAACGGAATAATTATATCGGTTAATGCCCGTTTTAATTAGAGCAAGGACAATGTCTGCCAGAAGACGTCAGCAAGTTTGCAGTCTCTGAACGAGTCTACAAGCGAGAAGAACTTTTTTGAACATACCTCCAGCCATTTCTGCCGATTTTACGTCATTCTGGACAAAAATTCCCCGCCAACCCAGCGGTGGTCTATTCTTTCTCAATTAATTCTGAAGATTTATCTCGGAAATACATTCTGTCAGATTCGGGTAATTAAATCAGTACCGCCCCTACTTGCTTTTCCGATGTAAAAAGAAAACCAAAACATATTTCATGATCAAATTGTAAAATATTTCATACTATGATATATTTTTACAAAATCCTATGCAATATTAATTAATTTACATTGATATATGATCATTTTCAGAGTTGGAACGATACAATGTTACATGTAACATGTTTAACAATATCTAATATTGTAATTGTATCTATTAATATACATATATATATATATATGTGTGTGTGTGTGTGTGTGTGTGTGTGTGTGTGTGTGTGTGTGTGTGTGTGTGTAAGTAATTTTCCTGTACAAACGTACAACTAGCAATGTTTAAGTGCAAACACATCATAAACTTTTTCGGTAAACTAACGAGTTAAAGAAGTAATATTGAGCAGTCATGCCATCTGTTACTTTGAGAGTACAAGACTAGTTAGTTAGGTGGTGAAATTAAATAGCAATCCGGGTCCAACTTGAAACTTAAGTAATTACGACGTTTCAATATGCTTCCCTATCAAAGGCGAGTACGGGGAACTTCGATAAAAAATTAATTAAAAGAACACGAAGACGTTGCGGATTTCCGAAAGATCAAAAGCTTGGTTTGCAAGCTCGATCACAAACGTGGTTCTGTAATTCATTAAAAGTCGATGGGATTATCTGCCAACTGCGCTCACAAACATTTCTAGTCATTATCATTACGGATAATGAAATTAATAATCTCAAGTAAATGAGGGTTGGTTGACCTGAATGTGGGAATTGCTGGCATTTATGTAACATTTCAATAGTATCTTTCAGTAAGTAATATTCTCCATGATAATGGAGTATATAAAGTCTACTAATCAATTGTACAGCGTAATTTTAATTTAATGTTATTTTAATATACTCGAATTAAACCATATTGCGCACATATTTGTTACATATTGCTATACACATTTATTTTATAAGTAAATAATTTAAGAGTTTATTTATAATTTTCTTGTGTTAAATCAGTTATCTATTTTTCTCTAATCAATCCAAATTGATCAATTAGCCATGTAATAGCAATGATAAAAGATAATTACATCGAAATTATTAAATCTTACATACGCGATATTTGAAGAAGGATTAAGATATTATTTCACAAAAAAATGAATAGGATAATGTACTTATACATATATGTATACACACATATATATATATTCGTTTAATCTGTATTTATATTATAGACATTCATTTTTATCAAATTCTATAAAATTTCCATAAACTTTTAAAGGTGGATGACGTACTCGACAAAATTGAATCTATTGGATAATAATCTATTAAATTAAATTAATAGATTTCAAATTTATGATATTTTATCATCGGAATTTCTATTAAGAATAACAACAATACGTGTTAATTATCTTCGATGTAAAAATTCACTGGAATTATTATCCGGCTCAGGTTACAATTTTCGGCGCTTGAGGCTTGAAATTCTCTCTACCGTGCTCAGAAAAATCGAGATTCGTGCTTCGTCATCCTTGTCTTCTTCCGGGAATATTCTCTTGCTGCAGTCTTCGCCTTTTTTTTCCCCTCGAGGAAAGCTATTGCCGCCGCGGAAATTGAACAGTTCGAACGAGCCGCGTCGTTGGTGTCATCGAAAAAACATCACGCGAGATTGGAAAAGAATTTTTGAGTCCGATACGCTTTTTTTTCAAAACCACTGGTCAATTCGAGTCAATTACGATAGAAAAAAAAATATACTAGACTTTTCCGGCAAGCTTCGTTTGCTTTTTTCGCAAATAAATATTTTTGGATTTGTGTTAACATGTAGTTTTTTTATTGAATAATTAAATTATTTTTATTGAGAGATTAGATAGATATGTACCACACACGCGATGAACACGAAATTCATAAATATCCTATTGTCAAAAGAGTAAAATGTCGATGTGTACCAGCGAATGACCAATTAACAGTAAATAACCACTAAATTTATTTCTGCAGTATAATTATATTTTCATTTTGCAAAGAAGTGAAATTATCCAACAATATTTTTTAATTGGTTATTCATTGTTGTATGTAGCCTGTTAACAAAAATATTGACTAATATGTATGATTAATTTAAAGGAATTTAATCACAACCTGAATGCTTAAATGTTAAATTCTCATGTATTTTTTAGTCCAATGTAAAATATATAAGAAAAAGTCGTAAAAATATCTATGGTATAAAGTAAACAGTAAAACTATCTGTTTGAAATCTGATTGCAGATTTTAACTTCAAAACTTGATTGTACAATAACATTTCTTTATTTTTTAAAATTATTTTTGTCAGTTTTCTATTTTGTTTCCATGATCTAACTATTACAAGATTAATGTGTTACGTATTATAATCGCCGATTCAAATGTACAACACTCGAAAAAGATCTAACACGTGTATAACGTGTATAACATTAGAACGTATCTGTGTATTGATCGATCGATTGGCATCTTCAGCGGCGTCATTTTTGCCGAAACGAAACCTCGCCGTCGGTTACAACTTGAGAAAGCCATCGGTTACAGCCTGCTGTTTCCGACGTAAAGTACTTTTCGACATGTACGCGATTCAGCGACCTGCAACTTTGAAATGGCTACGAGCGCAGCAGTCGTGCGGTTCTGCAGCCTTTAGCGTTGCATTGTGCGACACATGTGTTATGTGATGTACATCGCAAGCCGCTGATTTCGTCGTGAATTGCAATCTGCTCGATCTGCTCGCGTTCCAGCGGAAACTGTATTTATCATGTCTTACTGGATTTATCATACTTTCAACATCCCGCTTTTAATCCGTTCTCAATATATCTTAATTGTAGTAGTAATCCCAGAAATTTGATATGATTCTACCAAATCGTGGAATAATGGAATTAATTTCAAATTTATTTAGCAGGTATAATATAACAGGTATAATTACGATGCGTCTAAGAAAACAATTTTGCATTTACGATGATATTCTATACTTTCTGTTTCTATTACGTACGTAATTTATAAAATGCATTTTTAAAAATAATACGAAATATCAGAGAAATGGCAAGAAGTACAATACACTAATGGTACGCTTCAAGCAATGCATTAGCGCTCATAATGTAACCTCAGGTTGAATTTTCAGTTTCAGAGATAATATCGTAAATATTCCGAGATGTCCATACAATACGTAAATATGGACTCAAAAAAGATCATTTATTATTCATTTAAATGCAACTCTCTTTTTTAACTGCCTAATCGATTATAAAATATCTTTGAAGCATCATCTCTATCCAAAACTGAAAAACCATGAATGTATTTGATGTCATAATTTAATTTTAAACGCAGAATTATTCTTTTATTTTATCGTTTTGCGAAAATTAAAACTGTGTATTATTTTACATAAAACGAATATATTTAATACATTTGACTATTCTCCATTATTTTACGTAATTTTGAAATTGATGTGATAAAATTAACCAGTAAGACCAGTAAGATCATTAGAATGAATTTTTCACATGTGTGCAATCCATTTCTGTTTCTCTACTTTCTAAATATTTGAAAAATTAAATTAAACATTTGATAAATTTACCATTAATATTCTTTTTAACAATAATAATCTCTCTCGTGATATGTTTCTGATATTATACTTTGTTATGTTAATCATAATGTTTGAAATGATATATAATTTTAGAAGATTAATTTTTGCGTTATTTAATAACGTATATTTGTCTCTGAAGGCTACATTTAAAAAAGAATTCTGTCGTTTGTGATTACTGTTGTTGCGAATCATATAAAAATTAAATTCCCTACATATATAATTAAAATACCTTTAATAGCAGTCCTATATAAAATGCGTATGAAAGTTTTAATTATAAAATTTCCATGACGCCGCGGTATTTCATGCCCCTCCCATGTTGACGATCCGGAAAATAGCTCGAGAAGTGCATCGACAAGTCACTCTTACGGATTGCGGATGATACGCTCTCGCGCTCGCGCTCGCGTGACAACGACGCTCTCATAATGGCCACTTTGACTCCGTAAATTCGCGAACGCCACGGCATGCCGAAATCGCGCATTCCGCGTGACGCCGCCAAACGCGACGGAAACGTTCGTCAGAGCGCCATACGATAACTCGATTTTACGACGCTGCGTCGTCGACGTGTAATTGAAAATCCATCCCGGAGCGTTTTCGGCAATCTCGCCGCGCGTACGTCAAAAACTTTATCATGCCGCGCAACGAGACAAACACGTACGCGGAAAATGCAGAGAAAACGATGGAGCGCAACGGATGTAAAAAAACTCGGGAAGGGAGGAGCCGAGAAGAGGGGGATGGAAGGGATGGATGTAGGGAGGGTGTATCCCCGTATGTCCCGTGCCCGCGGGCGTTGAATTTTCTGGGTCGACAGCTGTCAATTGAGAGCAATGTCTACTGAAGACTACTCGTTAACGTATCGCGCTGTAGTGCATAGAGTGCATCGTACTTTTTTTCCGCTCTCTCTCTTTCTTTTTTATTTTCCTTTCCTCTCTTTGCAGAGACTTGGCTGATATTCCGCGGTAGAATCGAATAATTTTCTTACACACGCGGGAATTTCCGGATTTTTCCGCTCGCGCCTCGCTATTTCCACACGATAGTTCCTAGCTGCCTTCGATCATCGAATTTCTGTCAACGATTCGTAACCGCTTACGCAAGAATTTTTGTGGCTGTCGATTAAGCGCGCTTTCTATCGAAATTAAATTCGTCATGTACAAACGACGCGGTGCGGCGCGGTGCGGCGCGGCGGGCTTTGCCGTTTGGTAAACGCTCATCATTTAGGAATGATCGGGAAAAATCTTGCCGCTCTCACCGCCATTGGAGATTGATGGTGCAAAATAAATAAGGCGACTGAGCAGACTTGGTTCAGTACGGCAGTATTGGCCGTAAAGGAGGAGCGCCGCTAAAAAGAAGGAACGGCAAGATAAACCAAAGTTGCGAAGTGCATTCGCCGGGACAAAGGATGAAACTTAGTCGCGAAGGGCCGCACATCTGTGAGATTCCGCCCGGCGGTATTTGCGAACCGAATACAAATACCGCGCGACTGACGACGTCGATCTCGAACGTAGGGCAAGTTTCAAAGCGAAGTCAGGATTTTATTATTTTATTTTTGACACGGATGATGTTTGTGGATGTGACAGAAATCGCGGTGACCCAGTGAGACTATCTAGACGAGGCGACCCTCGCCGCGGCGAATCCAAAATCTACACGACGGAAAAGCGAGCCACCGTGAAAACGGATTAATTCCCGCACAAATTGAAAGCTATTTTCGACGAGTTCGCCTTTTGTGACGCCTTTAAACTGACGGCAGGGCGCGGTCGAACGAAAGCTGCGAGCCGTGTAACGTGTCGGGCGGTCGAGCGCGTAGACAAAGCGCATTGAAAGCAAAGGCAAATTTTCGTACGCCTCCGTGTTGTGACATATGTTACTACTATATCGATGTCAACGCAAGAGTCGACATCAAAATTGAATGCCGTGATATCGTGACGTTGAAAATTGTTAGTACGCACGGCTCCGAGTCGGATGGATTTATGCGCGTTTTTTCAAAGCACCGCAACAGATGGCAAGGTCTAAATGTCCTTCTTACGTGTAAAATTCGCACATAAAAATTTTTTATAACTTTTATAGCTTTGCAATACTAATGAAAATAATAATACTAGCCTGAAAATTCGCCAGGAAAGTTTTAGTTACGAAGATATTCTACTAAAAGGTTAAAAGGAATGAGGTTCTCGTAAATTGAGCTTTATAAATCCAAATAAATCAAAACTTTGCTTTTTCGAGATTTTTCCCCTAGTTTTCAGTTTAAAGCGGATTATATTGAGCAACATAATATCTATACATCTATACATCTACACAGTTTTTATTGCTAGCTGCAAGACCTAGTTAGCAAATTTTTTTATTGAAATCACTTGCACAAGACGTAGTAGCTTACAGTAATATCATGTACTACAAATACTACATGTAATGTTACGAATGAATCCCTTGGATACGAAATAACGAGAGATTTCGATATCGCAATGAAATTCGGTCGATCACGATTATTTAACTAGACAGAAAAAAAATGTATTTGCCGGGTACGGGTTCACTGGAGCGGGCAATATTTTTGTCCCGCGCCAGCAGCGTTTTGTCTCTAGGATCAATTAATGGTTTCAATATCCGCGTTGGTGTTTCACAATTCTGCTCAGCGAAACAGGAATATTTTTTTCAATCATACGGTGCAAAGTATATCGTGGTTTGAAAAAGAAAATGGTGAAAGAAATGAAATACGAGGGGGGACGGGAGGAAAAAGGAAAGAACTGTCTCGCATGTAAACTTTATCACCTGATATTGACTTTCCATTTTTCTCGAGAGAAAATTCGTATAGTTTGACAATTTGGAATTTTTATTCCTTAGAGATGTGGAGGTGTGATATTAATTTAAGAAATATTTCAACATTTATATTCTCCAATTTTAACAGATATTCTCCAATTTTAAATACTATTCTTTTTATTCAGAGATTGCATTGGATTTAAATATTTAAGTTGTCCTAAATTGCCATTTCTAAGTTAAGCAACAAATATATTCGTCACTTCAGAACTCTCTAGAACTTTTGTCTTTTTTCTGCAAGTAGGTCAATATTGCTCCGTGAACAATTTGCTCACGCATGGGTTTGAAAAAATAAATGAAAAGCGTCATCGACGAAAATTGCGTTTTTTGTACGCAGCCGATCGCATTCGCACGATCACGAGGTGTAATAGAAGAAAAACGTCAATCAGAGAAACGAAAGAGTAACCGGACCGACAGCCGACGCGATCGCACATATGATGGTAAAAAATCGTTGTCGTTTCTGGTACACGGTATACCGCGCGCGAATCGATAAAGCTATCCGATGAAACTACGTAAAACCCATTGTAGTTCCGAAAAGTGGAAGGTGATCGATGATTGAAAGGTGTCATGAAACAGAACGGTACGCGAATGGCGCGGTGAAAAATATTTAGGGAATGACATTAAAGAGGAATCGTTTCTGTAAAAGAATTTCCGCGCGCGGGGGCCACCTCTCGACGTCGGGCGTCGCTCGTAAATTCGGCACCCGTTGTACATTAGATGGGAGTCGGAAGACATCAAGAGAGAGAGAGCGACGCATGACAATGTCGTGTCCCGCCGGAGATAAGATTAATGTTTCGCGGACTGATGCAAAAGGCGACTTTTGTTATTTTTGCTGGCACGTTGGAACATATAATAACGGCTGCATGTTACACGAATGATCAAGATAAATGTAATCTTTAAACTCTACACAATTGCTAGAAAAATTTGGATTAGGTTAATGGGTTTTTATTAAATTAAAAAGAAGAAGCTTACTCCTTTAATCCATGACATGAAAAATATTATACAAGCGGAATTATACGAGCCTCAGATATGCCAACGCTATTTTTCTTTCCGTATTTCTTTATCGAATTTGGAAAATTAGTTTTAATAAATAAGGGCAGCGATTTCTCTGCTCAACATCACATTCTATACAACTAATATAACGAGGATTAAAAGTAAGGAGGAAATCAATCTAAGAAAAATAATCAGATCGCATTTTGCTACTATAATCTTTAGATTTTAATCATGTAATTAGGGTATAATTTTCCATAATAAATTCTGCAGCATCGCGTACATGTTCGATAAGTTTCCGTAGCTAGATCGCAATTCAATGGCTGGACAGGTGACGCGTTCACGTAACGCTCGGCTGTTGCTCACGGTTGCTTGAATGAAACGAAAATTACCCCCGAGATAATTAAATCGGGGATCGCCCGGCAACAAAGAGGAAAGAGGAGGACGATAATTTATAGTTAATGCGAA
Organism: Tetramorium simillimum; assembly: GCA_011636635.1. Lineage (NCBI taxonomy): Eukaryota > Metazoa > Arthropoda > Insecta > Hymenoptera > Formicidae > Tetramorium > Tetramorium simillimum. Next base: position 5,156 of record VBVQ01000834.1, on the reverse strand, counting down.
GTGAAACGCGGTGGCTGGTAATCGAATATCGGATATCGGTAGGTGACCATTCGACACGTCGAACGGGGCGACTCGATCCCGAGGCTCCCGAGAAAAAGAACGTCGGGTTAGATATGCACGAAGGTAATCCAGAAAACAGGAGCAGCATAGTGGAAGAGAGACGGGGGACTAAGGAATAACGAAATAAAAGATTCGATAGTACGTGAGTGCGCGCTACATAGCGTACGGACAGGCTTTATGTACCCTTCGTACCTCCGATCTCGCTGATTCTTTCAGCACTGTGACGTGTTTGGCATTTCCCCGTGACGGCTTTAAGCTTCGCACACGCGCCACTCCGTTCGTATCCTTTTCGCTCGACCCGTTTTATTGCTACACTATTTTTTGTGACATCTCTAACGCATACACGCGCGCAGACGCTACAACGCAGATATAACAGCAAAAAGATAAGCCGTGAAGCGGAAAAGGAGCACGATGTGACTCCATCGTAGATTCAATCGCAGAGAGTGACGACAAAATATTTTAATACAATTAAAATTAGTTTATTCAGCTAGTGGATGGTGCTATCATTTTCCGCTACGTTGCATATTACAGATCAAGAAGAGATGACGACACATAGCACATAGCACATACATTTCCAACTTGGAGAAACGTAAATTTCCTGGCTAAACTCGTTCAATACCATTTTTCAAAGCTGTTTTTGAAGAGCAGGCTAAATCGAACTTGATACGTTCGACGGTATCGGGAAAACGAGCGGAAGCTCATTTTCCCTCATTGGATAAAGTACGAGTAACCAGTAGTAGTAGTTGAGCTCGGGGCATATATTTCAGATATTCGACGTTAATTTTTTGCTCGCCGTAAGTAAATTGCGTCTGAATTATGGAAAACCTAGTCATGTGTTATCCAGTCATACTTACTTAATCAGGTATACTAACCAGGTATATACTATTAACTCAATGGAAACTTAAATGGTTTCAAAACTTGTTTTGATGTATGCGGCGGTATTTAGTCATTAACGATGATTGAATAACTGATACGAACCGCTCGCAATCGTTGTTTGTCGTTAATGCGGCGCGAAATTGCAACCGTGAGAAACGAGCTCGCATGCCGGCGAATTAAATGGAGGCGGAGTAGCTGTTCTTGTCCATTGAATATTCCTATTGAAACTTTCCCGGGCGAATCGCAAAACTTGTCTGTTATCGCTGTAGGTACTCGAGACGGCTGCCGCTCCGTGCCGCGCCGCGCCGCGCCGTCAGCCTGAATATCGTTGTACAAACGCCAAGCGACGTGTAAATTAGATACGATTCAACAAAACATTGCTTATGTATGTCGTCATGTCATAATGGCATGTCGATTCATGCGTCCCTGCGTATGTGTAAAACGGCACGTGGTATCTATTTCGCCGCATTGTGTCTCTTCCAAGACATAAAAGAACTACTTAAATTCCTCTCCGTGTCTCTCCGCTCGAGAGCGAAAGTTACTGCTAAGTGAATTTCGAATGCCAAATCCATTCGCATATGTGAATATTTGAAATATCGAACAAGTTCTCTGAACGTCTCAAGACTGGGTACTGTGAATGTCTGATAGTAATATACTGAAAATGCGACCTCCTTTTTCGTACCTCGGTTTTCGGTTTGTTCTTCTCTCTCCCGCCACGAAAAAGATAAACCACCGAAAGTTTTTCCGTTCGGCAATCGAATGTGCGAACGCGCAGAAAATATCTGCACAATGAAGCAATTAAAGCGGAAAACATAACATTGACGCAGTGAGTTTCCGCGCCGCGCGTCTGGCTCACTATCGTTGTATTTACTCTATCAAGTTTCGTGGCGCGTTTAACTGCATTTTAGTCAACTTTACTGCTCGAATACTTGGTCCACTTCGCTTTAAACCCTTCACACGCCGTTCGCCTGAGTCAAGTGAGCAGTGAGTTGTGTCAACGCGCTAATCGAATCTTTAGCGGAGCTTGATTTCGAGTGGAATTAAATGTGCAATGTAAAATCACCCGCATTATAACTTTATTTATCGTATTTTCTCGTGAGATGCGTTAGCAACCATTCTTTTCAAGGTATCTTGGAATATCACGAGTTTTTTATATATTTCAAAACCCGCTGAAGATTCGCTTGATTAATTAATTAGACATATGACTAGTTGCAATTAACGGTACGGTATCAAATATATGAAGTTCCTACATAATTACATTATTAATCTAATTTACCCAAGTCTAGTTTATAACGCTACGTTAATTTTGGCATATCAATTATATCGTGAATCTAAGGGCAACCGATACCAATACCAATAATATTTGTTTACAAGGTTATTTTTCCTGATGGATACAAAATATACGGTAAATGCGTTATCGTTGCTAGATAAAACTTTTCCCGCAACGCGAGATGATTGACATTATTTGTCCATTTTACGTGTTTATGCATGATACTGTAAACTGTAATACCGAACTAGCTTCTATTCGCACTAACCAACTCGTCGTGCCATATGTTGCCAACGTAATTCGGTTTTATGGCAACAATTAAAATTCCTACCAAGACCTGATTCTGTTGGGAGTTTAGTTCACCCTCTCGAACGGCCATCCTTGAACACAATGCGATGCAGGTATACGCCTGTTATATCCCTATTAACATTCACTCTGCGTCTGCTTAATCAAATTTCCAAGTGAACCGGGTTCCGCTGCAACATGAGGTTTACCTCGAAACTGGTCATCCATAGTTATGCACAACGCACGCGGAATGCATCTTATTGCGAATTATTCGGGGAACGCGCATTTTGAGCGTGTTTCGATCGCTTTTATTGTTACACGCGATACGTCACGTATAGGGAAATTTTAAACATGTGAGAAATGGCCGGGAGAGACAGCGCGACGCTGCAGATTGCATATCTACCACGTTTCTAATTATTATGTACATAATTTCGTAATATACTGTGATATTATACGGCAAGAATCGTTTAACTGAACGCAGTATATTTCACTCTCTTATGTTGTCGGAGACGATAAAAATTTGTCGTGAAGAAACGTTTTCGGGAAATAGAAGGATGTACCGACAGAACAACATTTTCCTTCGAGTTTAAGGGAGATATCTATCTATTTATTTCACGATAAACCGAGAAGGTATTTCGACTTGATTTAATATATTTCCATCTGAATCAAGAGTATATAAGGTAATCTTAAATTTATAATTATAATTATGCATAATTAAATAGCCAAATATATGTTTTTTTAAAAACTGAAAGAAGCATAGAGAAAAATTGGTAAAGAAATTATTTTTCTCTCACTCGCGTTTGATCTCTTTGAACTTAACAATTTTGTCTGCGGCATTTTTCCCCGGTTATCCGCAAACAGACAGAAAAGTGCTCTAGTTTCAACACTTTTTCTGAAATGAAAAAGTGCATACGCGTTTGAAAATACTGCATAAGAGTGATTCGTATTATATTTAATACACACGGACGTCTCTAATTAATTTTAAAATTAGTTCGTTTCATACATTTCAAGCAAAATATTTCGTTAAAATATTTTTTTCGTAGATCATTGCCTTTTCGTGGCAAGAAAGTGGAAAGTCGCATTATGCAATTGGACAATTTATCTCACGTGTCACGTCATGGCGATATATTCGTTGCTTTAAAATTCATGATATTGCATATATACCATGTAACTTTATATAAAGCCATAGAGTCTGTGACTCCATCAGAATCTCCGATGTCAAATTAGCGTTTCACATTGTTCATCATCTCGATGGCCGACTTATAGCTATCAATTGTTAAGCCTATCAATTCGATCCTATATAGATCCCGTGAAACTCTCTCGGATTATGCCAAAGTCTAGTGCTTAATGAGTGGTCTTAACGTTCACCGTTTACTGGTATATATCACTGCACCATTTACCATGACCAGTCGTTACTAATTATAGCTGCAGTAGGTGAATATAGTTACATTCGATGTAATCAACACGACCCTGATACAAATTATTATTATATATAGTATATTAATTAAATTATTAATCAAACTTTCAATTAAATTATTCATTTAAAATAAAGATATCACAAATTATTTTCTAGACTAAATCAAATTAAATTAAACAGCATTTGCAGCAGTGTTATTAAATTAAACGAAGTGATATAAAATAACAACATTATTTTGATAGAAAAGAAAAGGTAAACATTATTAATTTATTTTCTAATCAGCAAAGCTTTCATGTTTGAATTACAATGTGTAACTTATAAATTTAAAGCCATTAACTTAAAAAGTTATCATTCGTCTATTTGGTCATATATATATGTGTGTGTGTGTGTGTGTGTGTGTTTGTGTGAGAGAGAGAGAAGTTTTATATTTTTCATATCGTCAGATTGATGTAATAAATGTAAAATAATAAATGGTAGATCTAATAAAGAGTAATAAAAGTCTAAATTTCGGTCGAAAATATTTTTGATATTTTCTATACGAACCGAAAAAATCCAGATTTAGAGGCACGATGAATCTAGATACAAGACATAATATCTCTAGATATAATATATCATACTCGATAGAATAAATACAATTACTGAAACAATATTGTATAACAAAATTTGCTGTCTCTTATTTTTGGTAACAGTTCAGTTAGATTTGTCATAACTTATTAAAGGTGCTCCGTATAATTTCAGTTATTACACATCTTACCGTATTTCCGCGGAATAGCTTGAATGCAATAGTGACATATACTAATATTTGTCATTTTAGCGTCGTTTGCTATTGTGCCGAATTAGCCCCATTAATTTTGCGCCGACGCCGCAATCGTGACGGCAACCAGCGCAATTGTGTCCGATCGTCAGCCGCCGTGCTGCCGCTATTTCATTGTGTAATGGTCATCGCGAATGCGTATTCTGGTTATTTCGCAACGTGTTCATAAGGAAAAAGAATAGGGATTCGATAATCGTATACCCAAATTTATCAATGCGCATTTGCTGCCATAGAGAATATGTTCGAGATAAATTTCTCTCATTGACGCTTACGCACAGTCAAAGGTGGTCTTCAAACGATCTCATCGACATTTGCTTCGACTGCGTTCTATGATCGGCGATAAAGTCGTTTATTTTATCTCAATAAAGTTTTAATCTCGATAGACGAGTTTCAGCTCTCGTGTGCTGATATTCGCGAGAGAGTAGGCAGATGGAGGG